>CAUYLG010040920.1:0-32529 GCA_963573385.1 Cacajao melanocephalus
AGAATAGTCTCCAGTTAAAAAACGAGTCCTAGCCAGAGCAATCAGTCAAGAGAAAGAACTAAAGGATACCTCAACTAAAACAAAGTAAGTCAAACTGTTACTGTTCACCACTGATATGATCATATACCTAGAAAACCCTAAAGATGCCAGTGCGGTGGCTCACGCCTGTAATCCAGGCACTTTGGGAGGCCGAGGTGGGTGGATCACCAGGTCAGGAGATCAAGACCATCCTGGCTAACACAGTGAAACCTTGTCTCTACTAAAAAATACAAAAAATTAGCCGGGTGTGGTGACACACGCCCGGAGTCCCACCTACTTGGGAGGCTGAGGCAGGAGTATTGCTTGAACCCAGGAGGTGGAGGTTGCGGTAAGCAAAAATTGTGCCATTGCACTCCAGCCTGGGCAATAAGAACAAAACGCCATCTCAAAAAACTAAAAAAACAAACAAACAAAAACCACCCTAAAGACTCATTTAAAAATCTGATACATTGCTGAAAGAAATCATACATGACACAAACAAATGGAAACACATCCCATGCTCACGGATGGGTAGAATCAATATTGTGTAAATGACCACACTGCCAAATGCAATCTACAGATTCAATGTAATTCCCATCAAAATACCATCATCATTCTTCACAGAACTAGAAAAAAACAATCCTAAAATTCACATGGAACAACAACAAAAAGCCCGCATAGACAAGGAAACACTAAGCAAAAAGAAAAATCTGGAGGCATCACATTACCTGACTTCAAACTATAACTTCACGGATACGGTTACCAAAGCAGCATGGTACTGGTATAAAAACAGGCATGTAGACCAAAGGAACAGAATAGAGAACCCAGAAGTAAAGCCAAATACTTATAGGCAACTGATCTTTGTAAAAGCAAACAAAAACATAAAGTGGGAAAAGGCCATCCTATTTAACAAATGGTGCTGGGACAACTGGCAAACCACATATAGAAGAATGAAACTAGGGCCAGGCGTGGTGGCTCACGCCTGTAATCCCAGCACTTTGGGAGACTGAGGTGGGTGGATCACCTGATTTCAGGAGTTTGAGACCAGCCTGGCCAACGCTGTGAAACTCTGTCTCTACTAAAAATACAAAAAATTAGCTGGGCACTGTGGCGGGACCTGTAATCCAGCTATTTGGGAGGCTGAGGCAGAATAGCTTTTACCCGGGAGGTGGAGGTTGTAGTAATCTGAGATTGCGCCACTGCACTTCAGACTGGACAACAAGAGCAAAACTCTGTCTCAAAAAAAAAAAAAAGGAAGAATGAAACTGGACCCTCCTCTCATCTTACACAAAAATCAACTCAAGATGGATCAAAGACTTAAATCTAACACCTGAAACCATAAAAAATCTAAAACATTGGAAAAAGTCTTCTGGACATTGTTAGGCAAAGAATTCATGACTTAGAACCCAAAAGCAAATACAACAAAAACAACAATAAATGGGACCTAATGATACTAAAAAGCTTCTGCACAGCAAAAGAAATAATCAGTAGAGTATAAACAGATAACCCACAGAGTGGGAGAAAATATTTACAAAGTATGCATCCAACAAAGGACTAATATCCAGATCTACAAGGAACTCAAATCAGCAAAAAAAAAAACACAAATAATCCCATCAAAAAGTGGGCAAAGAGCTGGACACAGTGGCTCACACCTGTAATCCCAGCACTTTGGGAGGCTGAGGTGAGCAGATCACTTGAGATCAGGAGTTTAAGATTAACCTGGATAACATGGTGAAACCCTGTCTCCACTAAAATAACAAAAATTAGTCAGACATGGTGGTGAGTGCATGTAATCCCAGCTACTCAGGAGGTTGAGGCTGGAGAATTTCTTATACCTGAGAGGCAGAGGTTGCAGTGAGCCGAGACTGCACCACTGCACTCCAGCCTAGGCAATAGAGCAAGACTCCATCTCACAAAAAAAAGGAAAAAAAAGTGGGCAAAGGACATGAATAGACAATTCTCAAAAGAAGATATAGAAATAGTCAACAAACGTATGAAAAAATACTCAACATCACTAATTATCAGGGAAATGCAAATTAAAACCATAATGAAGTATCACCTTATTCCTGTTAGAATGGTCATAATTTAAAAAATCAAAACATAATAGATATTTGTGTGGATATGGTGAAAAGGGAACACTTTTATACTGCTGGTGGGAATGTAAACTAGTACAATTACTATGGAAAACAGTGTGGAATTTCCTTAATGAATTAAAAGTAGAATTACCATTTGATCCAGCAATCCCACTACTGGATATCTACCCAAATGAAAAGAAGTCATTATATTAAAAAAGACATATGCATGTTTATAGTAGCACAATTCACAATTGCAAAAATATGGAACCAACCTAAATGTCCATCAATCAATGAGTGGATAAAGAAAATGTGGTATGCATACAACATGGAATACTACTCAGCCATAAAATGGAATGAAATAATGGCATTTCCAGCAACTTGGATGGAATTGGAGACTGTTATTCTAAGTGAAGTAATTCAGGAATGGAAAACCAAATATCCTATGTTTTCACTTACAGGTGGGAGCTAAGCTATGAGGATGCAAAAGCATTAAGAGTGATATAATGGACTTTGAGAACTCAGGGGGAAGGATGGGAGGTGGTGAGGGATAAAAGACTACACGTTGGGTACAGTGTATACTTCTCAAGTAATGGGTGCACCAAAACCTCAGTAATCATCCCTTAAGAACTTATCCATGTAACCAAAAACCACCTCTGTTTTTCCAAACCTATTGAAATAAAATTAAACAATGAAAAACCGCTTTTAAAAATGACTGTTAAAATGTGGCAAAAAGTCACAGGAACTAATGAAATCCAAAACTGGATAGCAATGCAGGTTTGGGAAGCTATCTTCTATAGCAGTGATCCCCAAGTAACAACTCAGTATATTGGAATCATCTGAAGAGCATTTCCAAACACAGATTCCTAGGATCAGTGCTTGGAATCTGACTCAGTAGGTGTGGGAAGAGGCCTAGAAATCTGTATTTTGGGAAAGCTCCCCGATAATTCTGTGACATAGGTTTTTCAACTACTGCTCTAACTTTTTTGACTAAGACCCACACACTTCACATTATGTGAAGTATTTCAATTTCCTCTGTGGGTAATGTCTCTGGTCACCTCTTTTCGATGTTTTCTGGTTTCAGAATGACAGATGGCACCACTGAAGATCTCCGTCCCCCCCTGATAGGGGTAAGTGTTCTCTCATCTCTAATGTCTATGGTTTTCAAAGCTGGAATTTGGGTTCTCAGGATCATGCAATGTTCAGGTGAAGCCTTCTTGTCATCCTCAGTATAACAGAGTCCAGTCTCTCTGGTTTTCTCTGGGGCTTTCAGAGCCTGAGACAAGGTCTGAAGTTTATCAGGCTGAGATCTCTTAGAAGGTGAGGTGATCTCAGAGAAGGCCACTTTCCGTTTTCTTCTTCCTGGAGAATCCAAGGAGGCACATGAAGCCTGCTGGGACATCCAAGAGTTACCTAAGCCCAAGAGAAATCACCACATACAATGTGTAAATTTTTTACCTAACAATATACAAACCCCCAATCTCATTACAGCCAAATCCAGCCAATGAGTTATACATAAGATATGAGTTATCTATATTTTTAATCATTCCAGGCTTTCTTTCTCCAGCCCAGGTAGCTCTAAAAATTTTCCATCTCTCACTTAAATCTTAGGAGTGATTTTTCTAGTTAGAACCATAAGTCAACTTTTTTTTTTTGAGACAGAATTTTGCTCTTGTTGCCCAGTCTGTAGTGCAATGGCACAATCTCGGCTCATCACAATTTCCGCCACCTGGGCTCAAGTGATTCTCCTGCCTCAGCCTCCCCAGTAGCTGGGATTACAGGCATTTGCCACCATATCCAGCTAATTTTGTATTTTCAGTAGATGGGATTTCTCCGTGTTGGTCAGGCTGGTCTTGAACTCCCGACCTCAGGTGATCTGCAGCCTCCCAAAGAGCTAGGATTACAGGCATGAGCCACCATGCCTGGCTCCATAAGTCAACTTTTAAGTCAGCTTTTATAGACAAATGGGGTAAGTGTTCTCTCATCTCTAACAGGTTTCCCTGAAATAACCTATCAGAACACTGGGTCTCAATCAGGGGAAACATCGCACACCTTCAACCCTAACTCAATGACATTTGAAGAAATTTATACTAGAGATGCTATCAGGTAACAACGAGGCCTAGATTTTTTCTTAACCCAGATTATATTCTACCAATGGAGAGAAGAGGGGTTCCTGGGGGCAATCCACTGGGTTCTGTGAATACAAAAATCGTGTGGAATTACTCCTCCCTCACGAAGACTGCAGCACCAAGGAACCCAGCTGTTCATTCACAGATAGCAACTCAGCAGTTAAAATGGCAGGTGTGTGCCAGGGGGTAAGGGGAAACAAAAGCTGAATGAGGCTCAACCCTGGTTCCAATGCATAAAACACTCTAGTCTAATAGATGATATACATGACTGCTTATTTTATTACACAAAGGGAAATAAGTGTCTGGAAGCACCTGAGTGCTCATAAAGATGGCTTTTGAGATACATCTTGAAAAAAAGGTAAAATTTCAACAGAGTTGAAAGGGAAAGGAGAGGGGACGTGTGAGGACATAAAGGGAAAAAAGACAGTTCTCTCATTTCTCTTTTTTTTAGACAGAGTCTCACTCTGTTGCCGAGGCTGGAGTGCAATAGCACAATCTCAGCTCACTGCAACCACTGCCTCCGAGGTTCAAGTGATTCTCTTGCCTCAGCCTCCTGAGTAGCTGGGATTACAGGTGTGTGCCACATGCCCAGCTAATTTTTTGCATCTTTAGTAGAGACAGGATTTCACCATGTTGGCCAGGCTAGTCCTGAAAGCCTAACCTTAGGTGATCCACCCGCCCTGGCCTCCAAAAGTGCTGGTATTACAGGCGTGAGCCACTGCGCCCAGCCCATCCCTTCATTTCTGAAGGTGATATTACAGATTAGTTAATATTTTTGCTGCATTTTCTAAATGTTTTATACATTTATATTCAGCTCCTAAAACAACAGTATACCAAAGAGCTATCAAGAATACAAGTAACTTACACTTGAAGATGTTGGCACCTACACAAAAAATTCAGAAAGGATGAATGACATATACAAAGATAAGGATGAGCTCTCAGAATGGCTGTGGAGTGAGTTTCGGATACATTGTAAGGGGAAAAAGCAAGTTGGAAAAGAATATATTCAGTATGCTACTCTACTGGGTAAGAAAGAAGGAAAAATAAAAATATACGCATATCTGTATATGGGTATATATATATGTGTACATATCTGCTGATTTTTCCAAAACGAAAAATAGGAAAGATAAACCAGAAAGGAAAACAATTAATTAACATATAGAGGCCAGGTGCAGTGGCTCATGCCTGTAATCCCAGCACTCTGGGAGGCCGAGGTGGGTGGATTACGAGGTCAGGAGTTTGAGACCAGCTTCGGCAACATGGCCAGACCCTCTTACTATAAAAAAATAAAATTAGCCAGGCATAGTGGTGTGCACTTGTAGTCCCAGCTACTTGGGAGACTGAGGCATGAGGATCACTTGAGCCCAGGAGGTCAAGGCTACATACAGTGAGCCGTGATTATGCCCTTGCAGTCCAACCTGAGTAACACCGCAAGACTGTCTCAAAAAACAAAAACAAAAAATCCCAGAAAATAGAGCCAAATGCAGTGGTGTGCCCCTGTAGTCCCAGCTACTGGGGAGGCTGAGGCAGGAGGATCACAGGAGCTTGATCACTAGAGTTAGAAGCTATAGTGGACTATGATCACAAATTCAATACTGTCCCACAAATTAACATTTTATCACATAATCCTTTAGCACCAGTATTGCCCACTGTGATCCATTCCACAACTTACTGGCAAGCTCCAGCCTCTTCCTTGCTCTTGGGGTGACAGGGTGGGTAGGAGTTTGGCGAGACTTGGAGGCGGAGTGCCTTGATTCAATCCTTTTGGCCACATGTTCTGCTGGGGTCCAAGCAGGGCTTTCTGCACTCTCATTCTTGGCTCCCACGGGCTTCTGGCACTTGGCTACACTCTCTTGTGGTTTATTCAACTCTGCAAATAGTTCTGGGGACAGTGGCTTGAACTTCTTTTCATTCCAGGATAGTTTCACAAAGAGTGTCTTCTCATTTTTCGGATCTGTCGGTACCACATCGTTTGGGTGTAAAAGTATCACCTGAATTTAGGAAGTACAGGTGAATAGGAAGAGATGAACCCCAAAAGAGCCACGGAGTATTCCATCAGAGCTACAATTGAAAACAACTGAGTCCACATCTGTACTTGAAATGTTACCTTTCCAATCTAAAGCGGCATAGACATGGCATAGCATGTTGCTAGAAAAACACATAAGAATAATGAATATTTACTGAGTATTTACTCATTTAATCATTAATGGCTTTAAAAACAGCAATGAAATATATAAATTATTCCTTTCATTTCACTTTTAAAATGTTTATTGGCTTCACTTCTTAATTCCTACTACTGTTACCCTAGTTCAAATACATATCATCTCACTCCTGGGTTGTTTTTACAAATTCCTCCTAGCTGATATCTTATACCCTACATTGCTTTCTTTTCCAGTCCATTCTGTTCACCTATGCCAAGTTTCCCCACAAACTTATCTAGACATGCTCCCCTACTCAACAGTCAATAATGGCTCCCACTGTAGCAAGACCAAATTACTTAAACTAGTTTTTCAATGCCTTCTAAAATCTGGCCTCATTTTACTACAGAGTGCTCAATACTCCTGCCTCGTACTCCTTCAGCTTTCTCTCCTTCACTCATTTAGCACAGAGATAAATTATGATAATCATGCCAGACGAGAGTCTCAGCCCTAATGCTCAATGAACCACATAACCAGCATACAACCACACCTCACACCACAATCTAATCCCATGCTGGGGAGCCTGAAGTTACTTCAGGAAAAACCCATAGTCTCCTAACTCATTAGCACCCGATTTATTATAAAATCCTGTCACACAAATCTGTCTGTCACAACTAGCACTCTTCGTACTGATTTACTCATGGTGAAGTCCTTGTTTAATCCAGCATGTTCAGCCTCGCAATGCTTTATGCATGCCACAGTCATAGCTAAATCTAACATCCCCTTGAGATACATCTTATAATTCCTGCTCATCCCTCGGTCACAACCCAAATGTCACTTCCTGCAGGAGACTCCTAACACATAATATGTGCTCTCAATAAATATTTGTTGAGATGAAGCAGACAGGCAAGCACAGAAGATGACAGGAAATAATGTATTCCCCATGGGGTAAATTAAAGCCAGTAATATTTTTGGGGTCATGCAGTTCAGGAGGCAGACATAAATAAGCTTCAAGGTAGAACCAAGGATTGTGGCATCACCTACCCGAACAGGGCCAATGATGGTCTCAGCATTAATGCTGCTGTTGCAGGCGGGGTAATCATACCAGAATATTTCCTGTGCAGCAGGCTTCCGGCCCAACAAATGCTGTTTACGGACAGGGATTTCACAGAATCGGACAAACCACTGTACCCGAGCACGTTTCTTAGGAGGATCAGAATCTAACAGGAATTTGGTGGAAAGGGAAAGGTTAAGACAACTCAAGGACATTTTACTGAGCAATTCCTATGTGCCAGACACTATACTTAGCCCTCGACACGTGTGGTTTTTTTTTTCTTTTTGAGAGAGTCTCTGTCACCCAGGCTGGCGTGTAGTGGCCAGATCTTGGCTCACTGAAACCTCTGCCTCCTGGGTTCAAGCGATTCTACTGCCTCAGCCTCTTGAGTAGCTGGGATTATAGGCATCTGTCATCATATCCAGCTAATTTTTGTATTTTTAGTAGAGACAGGGTTTCATCATATTGGCCAGGCTGGTCTCGAGCTCCTGACCTCACATGATCTGCCTACCTTGGCCTCCCCAAAGTGCTGGAATTACAGGCATGAGCCACCACATCTGGCCAACATGTGTTATCTTTTTTTTTTTTTTGAGATGAAGTCTTGCTCTGTCCCCCAAGCTGGAGTGCAGTGGCATGATCTTGGCTCATTGCAACCTTTGCCTCACTGGTTCAGGAGATTCTCCTTGCTCAACCTCCCGAGTAGCTGGGACCACAGGCCTGTGCCACCATGCCTGGCTAATTTTTATATTTTTAGTAGAGATGGGGTTTCATCATATTGGCCAGGCTCATCTTGAACTCTTGACCTCACCTGATCCGCCTGCCTTGGCCTCTCAAAGTGCTGGGATTACAGACATGAGCCACTGCGCCTGGCCCAACATGTGTTATAAAAGGTAGATACTACAGCTATCCCCCTTTTCAGGCAACGAAATCAAGTGACGGGGAACTTAAAAGAATTTGTCAAAGGTCCTATGACCAACTGCAGCAATCAAATTCCAGCCCACACACCTGCTCTTCTGGGGTTGCTCCATTTTCTAATGGTGCTATCACCCAGCAAAGGAATGACAAAAAGGCCTGTGAGAGGAGCTACTCTAAACACAGGCACTGAACAAAATAAAAATCATAGCAAGAATTACAGCATCAGGCCAGGCACGGTGGCTCACATCTGTAATCCTAGCGCTTTCGGAGGCTGAAGTGGGCAGATCACTTGAGGCCAGGAATTTGAGACCAGCCTGGCCAACATGGTGAGACACAGTGTCTACTAAAAACAAAAAAAACCAGCCAGGTGTGGTGGCAAGTGCCTGTCATCCAAGCTACTCGAGAGGCTGAGGCAGGAGAATTCCTTGAACCCAGGAGGTAAAGGTTGCATGAGCCAAGAGCACACTACTGCACTTCAGTCTATGCACCAGAGCAAGATTCTGTCTCCAAAAAAAAAATAAAAATAAAAATAATTACAGCATCAACCACTGAGATGACTTTTGGCAAATGCATGCTTGTAATCTTCAGCTTTATGATTACAGTATAAAATTGGTGTCACTCCATACCAGCATTAGCTCCAACCGAAAGGACACTCATTAGTGCCACCATCATCATCATCATCATCATCATCATCTCTTCTTAGCTTTCTTCAGAAGAAGACTAAAGCTATCCAATGGAGCACCAAGAGAGGATTCTAGAATCCATACACCAAAGCCCATAATTCTGATGTGCTGCCCCTACTGGACATTAGTTTGATGAGGTTTTTCCCCCATACTTCAAAGTATGTTAAAGAAAAAGTATGTCAAAGACCCTCCTTATCTATGTGCCGTAGTCTCCCCTTACCTGCTGAGGGTATATGTCAAGACCAGTAAATGCCTGAACCTGCAGATACTACCACTAATTCTGTATATGCTATGCTTTTTTCCTACACATATATACTATATAGTATGGATACTCTGGACAAAGGGATGACTCACATCCCAGTTGGGACAGCATGAGATTTCACCACATTACTTGGAATGGCGCAAAATTTAAAGCTTATGACTTATTTCTGGAATCTTCCATTTAATATTTTTGGATTGCGGTTGACGTCACAACTGAAATCGCAGAAAGTGAAACCACAAAGGGGGACTATAGTCATGTAAAACATCTTTATCCACTCAGTCTATCAGTTCCTTCCCTTGGGCATACAGACTACCACAGGATTATCTAATCACCAATCCATTCTTCTGTCTCTTGAACGAGGCCGTTTTGCATAGTTTCAAATTGCTGTCTTCCTAATCCTCCTTGTGAAGCTCTGCCCCGCTCCCATATTTCTGTGTTCTCCTCTTATTTTGCAGAGGGTTACAAGCTCAACAAATCAGCTAAGGCTTTGGATGTGGGCTTGCAGGCCCTGGTTGATGCCACCTTCCCTTTTGCTCCTCCAGCCTAGGGGCAGTAGTGGCTTCCTGCACTTACTCATCTCTGGGAAATGTCACCTTATTCTTCCAGCCTTTCCAACACTAACACACAAGTTCCTCTGGGTAAAACACCTTACGTGTTTTTGTTTTCCCTAACTGAAACACCAACTGCTATACCTTCCAAATCCAACTTACCTCTTCATTTGTAACGAAGTAGCCCTTGCAAAATTTATTACTAACCCTCATGCCAAAATTAAAGGACACATCTCTATGTCAGTGCAAATTACCATATTTTTCCTTTTCCCTTCCTCCTAAATTCATCCATTCTCTCCAGCCCCCCAATTCTGCTTTAATAGCCATTCTTACTCCCCAAAATAATGAAAAAGCTAAATTATTGAGCCTTCCAATTCCATTTTACTCAATACTGCTTTGGTGAGTAAAGAAGTTTTCTAGATGGAAGAAGGTGCAGCTAGTTGTTATGTGATCCCACCTTAGTCTAATGTGCCCTGCAAGCTCCTGTGAACAAAAGAACCCACAATCTCCCCATGTCCCCATCATTCATGACAAGGAAAGGTTGATTATTCCATCCCAAACTCACCATCTTCGAACAACTCAAGCAATTTAGCAACAAATGGGTTTTCATCATCATCCCCTTTAATCAACACAAACTGTCCAACCTGGATGTTAATCTCGGTGGAACAACCTTCTGTTTTCATACACATTTCTCTAGGAAGTAACAGAGCAGCATATTAAGAAATAACTTAAAGTAGGTCAAGCTCTTCAGCCCCCTAGGCACAAAGGACAGGGCTCTCTAATCCCCTGATTTCTTTCTGCTGACCAACTCTCCTACTGGGAAACCAATTCACCCAGTTATACGTAAGAATAGGCAAAATGGGTTGAATGAATTGTTTTAGCTGAGTAATAAATCCAAATATCTTATTATGAACCCTAATTCCTCTCAGTTATTGACAAGAACAACAAATGCTTCCCAAGGCTGCCAAGCTGCCCAATAACAACGTCAAATTGTCAGAGATCTCCAGAGCTGGGAAAGACATAGTAACAACTTCTATCATCTTGTTATCATGAAGAGTTATATAGAACTCACCTTAAATAGACATGACACTATCCTACATATAAAATTTTATGAACTTGCCATAATTTTTTGCCCCATCACTAACTGCTATATCTATCCCACTATCTTCTTGCATCAGACAAAATCCCTCCTTACAATCAGTTCTAACCTCCTGTTCATTCATTGCCAATCTGTAGTTAGAACAGGCTAGTTATAAGTTAACTGTTTAGCTTGAGAAGCTCCATTTCCAGGACAACCAAAGGACCTCATCACTCACCTATAGGTTTGGTAGCGCAGTTTTCGATCCAACAATGGCCTGCCAACCCATGAATAAGTTTTTCTGGTCTTCAGCCTTGTGGGGTAGTGTGCCATGGCTCCTGTAGAAGAGTCCTAACTCTGAATTACCATGATAACTATTTGGTATTTATCTGATGGATTCTAAGACATACATAGTCAGTACATACCTTCAAATGAGTTCAGACTTATTTTCTGCCCCTGCCACACTCCCATACATTTTAGACTAAGAAAACATTTTACTTGAAGTCATGGTCTACGAAGATTACACATAGGCAATTTAGCATCATCTGGGTACATCTTGTACTATGCCTTATCTCTTCCCACCCAGGAAAACAGAAAGGTCAATTTCTAAGAAATGTAACTATAACATTTAGAAATACTTAGAATAAGGCACAACAATAGGTGTAAAACATATAACAAAGTGAAGTTAAAAGAGTGATACAGGGGTTGCAGATGTCTTCATGACACTTATAAAATACACACAGGGATAAAACAGAAATACAAAGGCTGGGTGTGGTGGCTCACCTGAGGTCAGGAGTTCGAGACCAGCCTGGGCAACATGGTGAACCCACATTTCTACTAAAAATACAAAAATTAGGTGGGTGAGGTGGCAGGCACCTGTAATCCTAGCTACTCAGGAGTCTGAGGCAGGAAAATTGCTAGAACCCGGGAGGCAGAGGTTGCATCGAGCTGAGATTGTGCCACTGCACTCTAGCCTAGGAAACAAGAGTGAAACTCCACCTCAGGGAAAAAAAAAAAAAAGAAATGCAAAAAAATTAGAAGTAAAATATAAATGCAGTCAAGGACAATGAATACCACAAAGAGCGCAGTCAAACTGCTGGAAGTTAGAAGATCAGGTTTTCTGGCTGTTCAGGGAGGACGGGGTCCCAAAGGGGTTTCCTGAGCTGCATGTTGAATAATTAGTAGATATTGATAAGACAGAATGAATTCCAATGAATGTAAGGAGGCAAAGACATGCAAGTAGAATTCGCGGAAATGGCAATGGGTTTTATTAAGTGTATCACTGCACTTACATTAAAAAAAATTATCAGTGTTACTAACCTGTACTGCCTTGGCAGTTGGAAGGGGTATTTTTTTCTTTGCAGCTGACAGGTACTAAATATAAAGAATAGCTGAAAAGAAATGCTTGTATTAAAATACGCAGAAAAAAGACATTTTTACTGATGAAAACAAAAATGTAAAGTTCAAACAATCCTCTTTGATAGAATTACTCAGAATTACTAAAACAACAGAATTAGAATAACATACCAACATCCAAATTAAACAAGCTCATTTTCTAAAGTTCAGTGGCATTATGTCCATTTTGACCCATTAGATTTTTGGCTTTCAATAAAGATATTTTTAAAGTAAACTTTGAGAAAATTAATAGCAAAAAGAAAAGATATTGAACTTTAGAAAATAAACCGCTTAGAAAAGATGTATGAATGATTGCTATTAAGTACATTTAGAGTGCAATTTACAGCATATTACTATTGTGAAAGGAAAATAAAGCTCAGGACCCCAAAATCTATAAGCCAAAGGGAAAAGTCAAGCTGTAACTGTGTCAGGCAAACCTGCTTTCCATTTTATTCCCAAATAAGATAGCTACAAAGATTTAAAAACAAAATAAAACAAAACAACAACTACATACCTCCCTCACAATTTGCCCACAAATTCAAGATCTTTACCCTACAACAGTTCTGCTAAATTTCATCCTGGCAACGTAAATGGATAGCTTATCTTCACAGATGCGGGAGAGAGGAGAGAGGACAGAGGACAGACAAAACTCGAAGTCATCCCGCAGCTTACCTGAGACAAATGCATAGCTAATTGCCTCCTCTGCCTATTGTTTATGTAAAAATGCAGATTCACTGAGTCAGACTAAGGCAAACTTGTCCAACCTACAGCCCAGGACAGCTTTGAACGTGTCCCAACACAAATTCGTCAACTTTCTTAAAACGCTATGAGATTTTTTTTTTTTTGCTTTTTTTTTTTTAAAAGCTCATCAGTTATTTGTCAGTGTATTTTTTTTTTTTGAGGCAAAGTTTTGCTCTTGTCGCCCACGCTGGAGTGCAGCGGCGTGATCTCGGCTCACTGCAACCTCCGCCTCCTGGGTTCAAGTGATTCTCCTGCCTCAGTCACCCAAGCATCTGGGATTACAGATGCCTGCTGCCACGCCCAGCTTATTTTGGTATTTTTGGTAGAGATGGGTTTCACCATGTTGGACAGGCTGGTCTTGAACTCTTGACCTCAGGTGATCCACCCACCTTGGCCTCCCAAAGTACTGGGATTACAGGCGTGAGCCACCATGTCCTACCTAGTTTCAGTGTATTTTATGGAAGAAGAAAATTCTTCTTCTTCCAGTGTGGCCCATGGAAGCCAAAAGATGAGATACCCCCGGACAAAGGCATAAGTGACTACTCTTCTACCCTGCTCTCACATGTAAATTGTGTATTCAGTGAAAGGCTGATCAAAGATCCAAAGAAATGCAACCTTTTGTCTCTTATCTACCTGTGACCTGGAAGCCCCACTTCGAGTTGGACAGAACCAATGTACAACTTACATATATGGATTGATGACTCATGTCTCTCTAAAAATTTATAAAATCAAGCTGTGCCCTGACCACCTGAGGCATGTGTCATTAGCACTTCCTGAGGCTGTGTCATGGGCACATCCTTATCCTTTGCAAAATAAACTTTTTACATTGATTGAGGCCAGGCACGGTGGCTCATGCCTATATTCCCAGCACTTTGGGAGGTCGAGGCAGGCGGATCCCTTGAGCCCAGGAGTTCGAACCAGCCTGGGCAACATGGAAGAATCCTGTCTCTACAAAAAAATACAAAAATTACCCAGGCCTGGTAGCACACTGGGAGGATCGTTTGAGCCCAAGAGGCGGAGGCTGCAGCGAGCCAAGATGACACCACTGCACTCCAGCCTGGGTGACAGAGTGAGACACTGTCTTAAAAAATAAACAGAAAACTGTCTCAGATACTTTTGGGTTCACACTATTAAAATCAATCAATTTTATTCTACTATTACTATTTTTCTGAGACAGTTTTGCTCTTGTCGCTCAGGCTAGAGTGCCATGGCACGATCTTGGCTCAGTGCAGCCTTCACCTCCTGGGTTCAAGCAATTCTCCTGCCTCGGCTTCCTGAGTAGCTGGAATTACAGGTACCTGCCACCACACCCAGCTAATTTTTTGTAATTTTAGTAGAGACGGGGTTTCACCATGTTGGCCAGGCTGGTCTTGAATGCCTGACCTCTGGTGATCACCCACCTCAGCCTCCCAAAGTGCTGGGATTACAAGTGTGGGCCACCGTACACAGCCTCAATCTAATTTTAATTAAGTATACTGTAGAAATGAAGAAATAGCAAAGATTAATGAATAAAAGCAAGTAGAAGACTTGTGCTCAAGTAAAAACTAAATGTGGATTCATAAGATCCAAATATCTTTCAGTAAAAATCAGAAAAAGTGTTTGAATCTAAATGTTTGGGTTGGCATGGTGGTTCACACCTGTAGTTCCAATATTTTGAGAAGCCGAAGCAGGAGGATCGCTTGAGGTTAAGAGTTTGAGACCAGCTGGGCAACAGCATTTTTTCTTATCTCTATTGGGAAAAAAAAAAAAGTCAGCCTAGTGTGGTGGTGTGCACCTGTAGTCCCAGCTACTGGGGAGGATCACTTGTGTCCAGGAGTTCGAGGCTGCAGTGAGGCTTGATCATGCCACTGTACTCCAGCCTGGGCTAAAGAGTGAGACACTGCCTCAAAAAAATATGGTCTGGATTTAAAGGAATTGAGGACAGTTTTGTTTTTGTTTTTGAGACAGGGCTCTTTTGCTCAGGTTGGAGTGCAGTGGCATAATCATGGCTCACTGCAGCCTCAAACTCTTTGACTCAAGCAATTCTTCCACCTCTGTCTCTTCAGTAGCCGGGACTACAGGCACACACCACCATATATGGCTAAATTTTTGTATTTTTTTGTAGAGAAGGGATTTCACCGTGTTGGTCAGGCTGGTCTCAAACTCCTAAGTTCAAATGATCCACCAACCTCAGCCTCCCAAACGACTGGGGTTACAGGTGTGAGCCACCATGTCCAGTGAAACAAATTTTTAAATAATAAATAAACAAAATGTTCAAGGAAATACATACACTAACATACCTTCAATAAATGTTCCTTTTAATGGGCAATGTGGCATGGAACTGTCAGAGCTAAACTTGGAAGTTTCTGCCTTTTCCACAATCAGGCAGTATATGCTATTGAGATACAAACAAAAAAGTAAATCACAGTACCCACTAAGCCCTTTTGTTTAAAAAAAAAATGGGGACACATCACTAAGAATATTTTGCAGCAAACTGGTATCTCCCAGCAAACTTTCTGCAATTCTTAATAATCTACCTATAGGATAAATGGCCTTGTCTTACTGCAACCTCCACCTCCCAGGTTCAAGTGACGTCCTGCCTCAGCCTTCCGAGTAGCTGGGATTACAGGCGCCCGCCACCATGCCCAGCTACTTTTTGTATTTTTAGTGGAGATGGGGTTTCACCAGGTTGGCCAGTCTGGTCTCAAACTCCTGACCTCATGTGATCCACACTCCTTGGCCTCCCAAAGTGCTGGGATTACAGGTGTGAGCCATTGTACTCGGCTCCCTTATTTTTCATTTTGACTTAGACATCTTATTTCACCGGCTTAATAATCTCTTTCTTTCAAACCAAGAACTGGCATATGAAAAGGACTGTTTTCATACCTATAAGGTACTCATTTACACCTAACGGCATCAAATTCATGCCCTCAGTGCTTTAAATCCAGATCATATTTTAGTTTATTAAGTTCTTCAAAAACTAAGCCAAGGTAAAAATTTAACATTCCTTTTCTAGGAGACCATGGACTGTGCTCAATGAGACAGGAATATGTATATATGTGTGCAAGGGTGGGCGAGGGGGCAGGGTTCCTGGAAGGAAGGCCCATGACCTGGACCACATAACCTGCCTTGCCTTTACTGCTGTGCTCCAGGCCTGCTTTTCCAAATTTTAGACAAACCAAGGTGGTGAGTGTCCTCGAACTTACTTACACAGTTACCGTTCTCCATTTCTGTATCTTTGCAGGGACGGCTCAGGTCTCAGCCCCTCTCAGAGGCCTTCAATGACATCCAGTAGAAAGTGACCAACCCCTCCTTACACCACCCCTCAGGGTCACATTCCATTATACCACCCTATTGTCAAAGCAATAACCATTAAATTATTTTCCTATTTATTATGCTTCTCACATTAGAATGTTACCTTCCAAAGGAGCAGGAGCCTTGGAACCTTGTCTAGCTTGTTCATAACTGCATCCCTAGGGCCTAGGTCAGGACTTGGCACATAATAAGTAAATGAACGACTAGATAAATGAACTGGTTTTAAAAATCTTCAGGATAATACCAAGTGTGGTGAGAATGTGGAGCAGCCACAACTCTCATTCACTGCCAGGGGGCATGTACACTGGTACAACCACTTTAGATAATTGGCAGTATCTACTAAAGCTGAGCATATGCATACCCTATGATCCAGAAATTCCAACACAATAGATCTGACAGAAATGCATACATATCATCAAAGACATGAACCAGAATATTCACGCAGCACTATACAGCAACAAAGTCAGACCAACTACAACTGCACATGACAATGTGGGGGGAAATATCCCAAAATGATACTGAACTAAAGAAATCAGACACCAAAAGAATATATACATTGATTCCATTTGTATAAAGTTTAAAAACAGGCAAAAGTAATCTACGTTTTTAGAATTCACAATAGCTTAATTCCAGCAGTTTGGGAGGCTTGCTTGAGGCCGGAGTTGGAGAAGTCCCAATAGAAGGTAACCTGGGTAGATGAAAGGGGACACACCAGGGAGGGGAGAGCTGCTGGGATGTTGGTCATGCTTTGTTTCTTGAATCTGGGTGCTGGTTTCACGAGCATGTTTTCTTTAAAAAGGTTCAAAAAATTAATCAGGAGTCCTTCTGAAGAGACAGCATAGGAGATCATAGCTGATGTCAGGCGTCTTGTGTGTTACTCCACTTTCTTACCCTCCACCTAGCTTAATAATAACTATTTGCTAAATGAAAAGTACATGTTATTATCACTTCAAGGTGACAAGGTGATAACTTGTCCTATCTTATACAGGACATTACAGCCTTAACTCAAACCCCAAACAGCCAGATTCCACTGACTGTGCTCTTAACTACCTCATCTTATGACACTGTGTGAAACTGGATAATGGTAATATGTAACTGAGAGCTTGTGTTTGGTGTACTTATTACAATAAATCAGGCTTCCCAGCCACTGACTGAGCGTTGCGGATTGGGCCTCAGTTTGCTTACCCACAAAATGGAGAGAATAGAATCTTCCTTTTATTCAACCAATGTTTATTAAGTACCAATCGTGTGCCAGGTACTATTTTAGGATAATGGAAGATTAAGTGAGAAAACACAAAATGATAAATCCACTTTCCCACTACCAAAATCCCTTGTGTTTATTTGTAAGGTACAGTGGTTTTTTTGCTTTTTCTTTTTTTTTGGAGATGGAGTCTCACTCTGCCACCCAGGCTGGAGTGCAGTGGCACGATCTCGGCTCACTGCAACCTCTGCCTCCAGGGTTGAACGATTCTCCTGCCTCAGCCTCCCGAGTAGCTGGGACTATAGGTGCGCGCCTCCACGCCCGGCTAATTTTTTGTATTTTAGTAGGGACTGAGTTTCACCATGTTGCCCAGGCTGGTCTCGAACTCCTAAACTCAGGCAATTCACCCGCCTCGGCCTCCCAAAGTGCTAGAATTACAGGTGTGAGCCACTGTGCCCGGCTGGTACAGTGGTTTTAATGAATATTATGGAACTCACATAAAATCCAAGCAAAATTTTGCATTCAATTTCGGCGTATTCACAAACCTTCTAAAGTCCACATATTGCCCTCCATTACAGTTAAAAACTGTCGCAGAAGGACTGAAACCATTATGTCACATTGGAAACTCCTTTGGCATTTCCAGCCCATCTAATACAGCAGGGAAGAGGATACTATTATTCATGTGTTACAGACAACTAGAATCGTATTTAATCACTGCAGTTTCGCAAGTAGACCACGATAGGAATGCTTTTTCCAACTGTCACAGCAGAAGACCCTTCAATTCCGAGGTTAGACAAGAGAAGTAGAAAGGGGGCCACCAGACTTCTCTTCTTAAAAGAAGGTGAATGAGAGCCCAGCAGTCAGGAGGAGCTCATCTGAAAAAAATGCCTGGGTAGGAGCCCAAACTGCTTAGTCACGAAAACCGACCTAAGTAAAACACGTCTCTCTCTGGGCGCAATTACTACGTCAGAAAAATGGGGTAATAACCTCTGCTCCGCCTTCCATGTAGGGCTTCCTACACTAGAGCTCAAAGGAGGAAATGAATGGAGTGCTTTACAAATGCAGATAGAGGGAAAGTCATCACTGAGCCTTAAGGCGCGGAGGGCAGGAAAGCTCGTGCTTCTCTGCTGTTGGCTTCCGCCTACCTCACTGCAAACTCAGTCCCCGGCAGCGCGCGAAGCCTTTTAGGAATCGGGATGTGGGACAGAGGAACGCTCCTAACAGCTCAGAACAGTGCCTGGCACTGAACAGGCGCTTGGTATGTGTCCGCTGAATGAGTCACGTCCTCATTTCCCGAGGTTCCGGTGCGCCCTCCCCGAGACCCTCGCAGCCACACTCACCGGGCTCCAAAGCTTCTTCGGGCTAGCCGCAAGCCCTCCGCTTCCTACTGCCTCCGCTTCGGGAGCTCCGGGGGATGCAGCACCTCTAACCTGGACCAGCAGGGCTCCTTCTACAGCTACGAGCCGCAGGCCAGGATCCAAGCGTGCGACTCGCTGGAAATGGAAAGAAGGTGTAAGGAGAAAAGAAAATTTCGCGCCAATCGGTGTGGCCCCTCCCCCAGACGTCCCTCCCTTACGTCACCAACTAGCTTGCCCCTCCCCGCCCCGCCCACCTAAGGGGGGGCGCATGACGTATATCCGGTAACGAGCAGCAGCCATCATTGTTGATTCGATCGGCGACACGGCGCACGGAAACTTTTCTCGCTGCAGTGTTTCCGGTTTCAAGATGGCCGCCTAATCTGTGTAGTGAAACTTCTTCCACCTTTCTCCATCCTCTAGGTGTTTATTTTTGAACCTGGATGTGACACATTAAAAGACTCGACGGAAATAGAATCGAAAGCATTCTAAAATGGCTAACCGTACAGTGAAGGATGCACACAGCATCCATGGCACCAACCCTCAGTATCTGGTGGAAAAGATCATTCGAACGCGAATCTATGAGTCCAAGTACTGGAAAGAGGAGTGCTTTGGACTTACGGGTAAGCGGAAGCGCGCGGAGCCCCTCTCGGCCGCTTTGTGGCCCATTTCTTCTGACCGGGCGCAGGTAGGGCTAGCGACTGGCCTCTAGGGTGGTACTGGAACGGAGTATGTCGATCATTCAGAAAAATTTGAGTGCCTGCTAAGTGCTTAGTCTTGTGTTGAGTCGGGGACACAGATGAATCTGATAAGGTCATATTCTGAAGGGTGTCTTCATTTGGGTTCTGTGAGTTATTCCATATTTCATGATGGCCGGCTGGGTTTCAAACTGTTAAGCTCAGGGATCCGAATATAACTCTTTGTACATAGTGTACTGAAGGTCTTCAAGGACCTAACGTTAATATGCTTGAAACCAAATTCGTGATCTTACTATCCTTAGATCTGGGCCAGTTGCAGTATTTCCACTATCATGTCCTAATAGAAACATCAGTGCTTCACATAAGTCTTCCAGGTAGTCTTTCGATTTGAATTCTGGCTTTAAACCCATATATCCTGTGATAATCTGTGGACCTTGAGCAAGTCACTTTACCTTTCTTAGCCCTCATTGTCCTTACCTGGAAAAAGAAACATTGCTACAGCTTTCTTCATAACTTGTTATAAAAGTTGAGTGAGATAATATGAAAAGCTTAGCAGGGTACCTATTTTATTATCCATTCTCAATGTATGTTAGCTGCTGTTGTTGCTGTCATTAATACACATTTGTTCTCCTCATATTAAACTGTTGATGAGTATTTAGGAGAACCAAAGCTTGAACTAACTCTCCACTTCCTACTAGGAAGAGCTTAACTCTAATATGTCACTCTATTTGTTTTTGTTTTTTAGCTGAACTTGTAGTTGATAAAGCCATGGAGTTAAGGTTTGTGGGTGGCGTCTATGGTGGCAACATAAAACCAACACCCTTTCTGTGTTTAACCTTGAAGATGCTTCAGATTCAACCTGAGAAGGATATCATTGTAGAGTTTATCAAAAATGAAGATTTCAAGTGAGTGCAATGTTCACTAGCTAATATAAGAGGTTTAATTTTGGCAGTTCAAAATTGGGCTTTGGTTAAGAGGGGTGTACACAATGTATCTCATTTCTACAGAGTTCCACCCCAGATTTTTGCTCTTGAGCCCTTGACTTTGTATTTTTTGTTTCTTTTTTGTTTTGGAAACAGAGTCTCACTGTGTTGCCCAGGCTGGAGTGCAGTGGTGAGATCTCTTGGCTCACTGCAACCTCCTCTTCCTTAGTGATTCTCCTCCCTCAGCCTTCCAAGTAGCTGGGATTACAGGCATGTGCCATCACACCTGGCTGATTTTTGTATTTTTAGTAGAGACAGGGTTTCCCCATGTTGGCCAGGCTGGTCTCGAACTCCAGATCTCAAGTGACCTGCCTGCCTTGGCCCCCCAGAGTGCTGGGATTACAGGTATGAGCCACCACACTCGGCCAAGTTTGTATTTTATCTGTTCTGATTGTATGAATCTTCTACTTTACTTGCTCAGTCTTGGGAATTTTTCCCCGAACAAAAGGATTTTACAAATTCAGTAAATATATATTAAGCAAAAGTGAGTGCCTAATATGTTGGTAGGCACTGGACATTCAGGGGTGAAAATCAACAAAAGGTGATGGTTAAGAGGTGTTAGATCTGGGTTCACATCCGGATTCTGTTGCTCATTAACTGTGACACTGGAGAAGTTACTTAATTTTCTAAATTTTACTTTGCTTATCTGTAAAATGGTGACAGTAATGTAAGAGTGTAAGAAGGCAGTGCATGCATATCTCTGAACACAGCACTTGCTGCATGGTAAACACCTAAAAAATGTCAGCTTCTTTTATTGTTGTATTACCATTGTCAGAGAATTCACAGAAAAGTATAGGAGGCAGACATAATAGCTTTTTTTTTTTTTTTGAGACAGGAGTTTCGCTCTTGTTGCTCATGCTGGAGTGCAACGGCACGATCTTGGCTCACCACAACCTCTGCTTCCTGGGTTCAAATGATTCTCCTGCCTCAGCCTCCTGAGTAGCTGGGATTACAGGCATGTGCCACCACGCCCGGCTAATTTTTATTTTTAGTAAAGACGGTTTCTCCATGTTGGTCAGGCTCATCTCTAACTCCCGACCTCAAGTGATCCGTCCGTGTTGGCCTCCCCGAGCGCTGGGGTTGCAGGTGTGAGCTACCTCGCCCAGACCATAATAGCTTCTTATGTGCTATGTTCTAAGGGCTTTGCATATAATAATTCATTTCACTTTCACAACAGCCTTTGAAACTTTTAATCCCTATTCTACAGGGGAGGAAACTGAGGCACAGAGATTAAGTAATTTTGTCCAAGGTTCAACACCTAGTAAGTGGCAAATCTGGCTTCAGAGTCCGTATTCTTTGCTGCAGTATTCTGCTTTTCATATAAAGAAACTGAGTTTCAAATGCCTCCTCCTCAAGTGGAAATTTAAGTAGTTGGATATAGAAAAAAGGGAAAAAGACTCCTATAAAGCATTAACAGCTAGAAAATACCTAACTTTTGTTAGGTACTTACTGTGCACTATATGCTATACTTAGTACTTTAAATGCATTTCTTGTTTAATATACCAAGCCATAAATTAGGTAGCATTATCTCCATTTTACAAGAATTGAGAAGACACATAATTTGACCAGTAGTGTAACAGAATTAGTAAATTATGGAGTCGGAATTTGAACCCATATGCCTTATTTTTTTCCAAAACCAGCATTTATGTTTATGTGTTCTTGTTCTTGTATTGTTATTAAATATATCTTCTACTTCCTGTTTTAAAATTCAGTATCTGTCCGGGCATGGTGGCTCACGCCTGTAATCCCAGCACTTTGGGAGGCTGAGACAGGTGGGTCCCTTGAGGTCAGGAGTTGGAGACCAGCCTGGCCTACATGGCAAAACCCATCTCTACAAAAATGCAAAAATAGGCCAGGCACAGTGGTTCACACCTGTAATCCCAGCACTTTGGGAGGCCAAGACAAGCAGATCACCTGAGGTCAGAAGCTTGAGACTAGCCTGGCCAACATGGCAAAACTCTGTCCCTACTACAAATAGAAAAATTAGGCTGGGTGTGATGGCACATGCCTGTAATCCCAGCTACTCAGGAGGCTGAGGCAGGAGAATCACTTGAACCTAGGAGGTGGAGGTTGTAGTGAGCTGAGATCGTGCCACTGCACTCCAGCCTGGGCAACAGAGCAAGATTCTGTCTCAATCAATCAATATTAGCTGGGCATGGTGGCAGGTGCCTGTAATCTTAGCTACTTGGAGGCTGAAGCAGGAGAATCACTTGATCCTGGGAGGCGGAGATTGCAGTGAGCCGAGGTCACACCACTGCACTGCAGGCTGGGTGACAGCAAGACTGTCTCAAAAAAATAAATAAATAAATAAAATTCATTATTTCGTTTGCTTGTTAGAGTGATCCTGTGAGGTAAATAGCTTTTATTTTAGTTTTACTGATGATATATTTGAAAGTTGATCAATATGTATGATATTCCAACTGCCATAGATGGTAGCATGGGAACTTGAACCCAGGTCTCCATATTTTAGCTGTCTTCCTTCTGCTGCATTCTACCTCCACAATTGCAGCTTTCTTATCTGCCAAAGAGAAAACATGTTTATCCACTACTGTCATGAGAAAAGGTAGTTATAAAACTCAGAAACTTCTAGGATGGCCTGTTGTTTCACTGTCGTTTGTCTATCAGGTATGTCCGTATGTTGGGGGCACTTTACATGAGGCTGACAGGCACTGCAATTGATTGCTACAAGTACTTGGAGCCTTTGTACAATGACTATCGAAAAATCAAGAGCCAGAACCGAAATGGGGGTGAGTATGGTGCTAAGTCTCCTGATTGTCATTTTTAAGCCAGTTTTTTATTTCACCAGTACCTCTACCTTTGCGTTGTCATAGACAGTGTGAATGCTTCTCTTCATCTACATTGTTACTGTCTTTATGCAGGTTTTCCCCTCCCCTCGTATAAGTGTTGAGTCTGACCACTAGCTTCCTGTTGGCCTTACCCAGCCTGCCTCTGTCTGCCTCCCTTTCCAAATGCATCTTATGTTAATCCCTGCCTTGCAATATATGCTCCCTTTATATGTACTCCATCTCAAAATATCCAGCTGCAGAATGGCTTCTCCAAAAAAACCTTCCCCAGCCCTCCCAGACAAAATCAGTTTTCCATATTTTACATATTCACAGTTATTTCTGCCGGCCTCTCCTCTAGCACTGTACTTCATGCTGTAGTGTATAGACTAAGTGTACTCATTTTTATACAGAAGTCTCACTGAAAAATAAGTATATCCAAGAGAGGCAGCTCCATACCTTTTACAAAGAGATTACTTAATGTGCTAAGGAGGGATTCCAGTTAATGCAGTCAAAACCTTTTCTCAGTTAGTGTCATAATAGAAGATAGGAACATTTACCTTTCCCCCTACATGTATCATTAAACAGTAGACGGTTAAGAATTTGGGGCCAAGCACGGTGTCTCACGCCTGTAATCCCAACACATTGGGAGGCCAAGGCAGGCAGATTACTTGAGGTCAGGAGTTTGAGACCAGCCTAGCCAATATGGTGAAACCCTGTCTCTCCTAAAACTACAAAAATTAGCTGGGTGTGGTGGTGCACACTACTCATTCTGTAATGCTACTCATTCTACAATGCACAAGCCAATCCTCAGACAAAAATTTCTGACCCAAAATGTCAACAGGTTGAGAAATTCTTAGTTTTACATAATAAAATAATGAATAGCTTCACCATGGCCATGACCACATCCATCTTGTTCACCGTGGTATTTACACCACATAGCACAGTATGTGGCATGTCAGTGGCACTTAGTATGTATTTATTCAATGAACAAATTAGTAAGTTTATAATACCACATTCTTTTTTTTTTTAAAGATCGCATCTTGCTCTGTTGGCCAGGCTGGAGTGCAGTGGTGTGGTCTCGGTTCACTGCAGCCTCTGCCTCCCGGGTTCAAGCGATTCTCCTGCCTCACCTTCCTGAGTAGCTGGGATTACGAGTGCCTGCCAGTGTGCCCAGCTAATTTTTGTATTTTTAGTAAGATGGGTTTTACCATGTTGACCGGATTGGTCTTGAACTCCTAGCCTCAAGTGATCTGCCTGCCTCAGCCTCCCAAAGTGCTGGGATTACAGGTGTGAGCCACCAAGCCTGGCCAGTTCTCAAAAGCTATTACTCCATATGCCATATAAGATACATGCTCTAGATTCAGAAACATTGTGGGTTCATATGAGAAATTATATTTGAATTATATGATCTCTTCAAGATCAGCCCTACATAATTCAGGCTGTTTGTGTTTGCTTTTGTGTTTTGTCTCCTAACTGAGACATCTTCATTCATCCCTTAACCTCTTCTAAAGAGGCCTAGCACATAGATTTGCTGATACAATGTTTTAACACTTCCTTTACTTTTTGGCATCTAAATCTGTTATTTCCAAGTTGTTTGAGCTAATGATGTTTTTTTTTTCTTTTTTGCAGAGTTTGAATTGATGCATGTAGATGAGTTTATTGATGAACTATTGCACAGTGAAAGAGTCTGTGATATCATTTTGCCCCGGCTACAGGTAAGAAATAAAAGTCTCTTAACAGAGTCACCCTTCTCTTCCTAGATAGGCAGACAGACAAACACATATACACAGCTAAAACATTGAAGCCTGTGGATCTTACGGGTCCTCTTAATAAACAGTCTTCCTGTCTATGAGAAAGATAGTGGATTGGGAGTGAGAGGAAAACAGGTAAAATATTTGAAGGGTAGGGCTCTAAAAGTGAATAGTTAAGGAAACTGTCTTTCCCCATCCTCTTGTAGTTCATAAGCATGGTGATTGGGGGGTTCCCATGCATGTGAGATGTGCCTCCCTCAAACCTTCTTATAATGTCAGCACATTACCTATCATGAAAAAAAAATTTACTTAGGGTGTTATGTCAAGGATATTGTAGCTAGAGTAAGCGTTTTTTAACTTCATGAACAGCTTTTTTCAAACTAATCTTCATGAAAAAGCCAGGACATGAAACAGATAAAAAGAGAGCTAGGAGTGGGAGACTGAGCCCTTAATTCCTTAAACTTGCCCTTTATCATCCTGCTTCCCTTTCCTACTTATAATCGATATCCGTGAGGCATCTTTTCAGGAATGGGTTTTATAATTTTAAAACTGCTATTACAAAATGCAAAGGACATACAGGTAAGGTAGCTAGTCTAAAGAGAAAGGGAATGGGCTAAAATGGAGAGGCAACTGAATAGGAAATTCGGAGGCCTGAGTTTCTGTGTTATTACAGCTGACAAGCTGTAGGACCTTGTCTTAATTTCTCTATCTATAAAATGGGGAAATGAGACTACCTCTGTGGTCTTTAAACTGCCTTGTGGGGCTGTTTTAGAGATACTGAGAGGAAGTGAAGATAGCCCCACATACTCTAACCAGGTTAGTTCCTTTTCCCTCCAGGTTATATGTTGGGCTTGAGCAGTGAGATTTTGTTAGAACAGAGGCTTTTTTGCTTTTAAATAGCTTGAGGTATAATTGCCTATATATCCAAAGTATAAAATTTGATGAGTTATTTTTGTTTTTTTGAGATAGAGTCTCACTCTGTCACCCAGGCTGGAGTGCAGTGGTATGCAGTGCCTCTGCCTCTTGGGTTCAGGCGATTCTCATGCCTCAGTCTCCTGAGTAGCTGGGACTGCAGGCAGGCGCCACTGTACCAGGCTAATTTTTGTATTTTTAGTAGAGATGGAGATTCACTGTGTTGGCCAGGCTGGTCTTGACCTTCTGACCTCAGGTGATCCACCCACCTTGGCCTCCCAAAGTGCTGGGATTATAAGTGTGAGCCACCACAACCAGCCTCAGGTTGCCTTTTTTTCTTTTTCTTTTTTTTTTAAGACGGGGTTTCACGATGTTGGTCAGGCTGGTCTTGAACTCCCGACCTCAGGTGATTTGCCCGCCTTGACCTCCAGAGTGCTTGGATTACAGGCATGAGCCACCACGCCTGGCCCAGGTTGCCTTTTTAAATGTTCTGAAGTGCTTGCTTTCTTTTAGATATAAACCAAAGAGGATAATTTAAAAATAAAAGGTCACATGTCATATAGTTCCTTTTATATGGTATATCCAGACTAGGCATAGAGACAAAAAGGCAGATTAGTGGTTGCCAGGAGATGCAGAGTGAGGAATGAGGATTGATTACTTGATGGGTATGAGGTATTTTGGAGGGATGATAAAGTTTTGAAACTTTAGTTTGGTTGCACAACACTGTGAATACAATGAAAGCCACTGAATTATACATTTAAAGTAGTTGTATTATGTGAATTTCATCTCAATTTTTTAAAAAAGATCAAAGAGATCAGAAAAACTTCAAAGTGGGGAATGAATGGATACAAGTATGTGATACATGGGTGAGATTAATTTGCTCAAGGCAGCAAACCTGCTGGATAAAAGTATTTGGTAGATGGATGTTTTTGCTTAAATGAAGAACATCATCTCTTCCTCCATGTTGACCCAGTCATAATCTTATAAAAATCCTGAAAATGGGTGTGATACATCTCTCCTGTTCCATATTGGTACTGTAGAGTATGTAGTGGAAAGAATGAGATTATAAATTTGAAAACCTACTTTGAGGGCCCAATTCTCATAGCAAGAATCTTGCTATGTTCCCTAGGCCGGTCCTAAACTCCTGGGCTCAAGGGATCTTCCCACTTCAGTCTCCCTAGGAGCTGGGACCACAGGCACATGCCACCACATTTAGTCATTTGGCATTTTTTGAAATCAGTTTTGCCTCTCTGATCCTTAGCCACTCAAACATTGCTAAGCCATATCCCAGAGTAAAATAGAACCAGTTCAAAATGCGTGAATCTGAACAGAACCCTAGATCCTGGGTCTAATGGAGATTTGATGCTACTTTAGGGCTGGGCCTCTTGTGGTAGAACTACCAGCCATGAACTTATTAGTCCTTGGACTTTCTCTGTGTATGAAGCTATTATTTTTGGTTCTAGGCTATATCTATACTGATTGATATTCCCATGAGTTTAGAATGTAAGATCACAGGGAATAGAGCCAATAGAAGATGAAGATTTTCCCTTCAGGTTTGTGTTTATGTTTATAGGAGAACTTGAGTTTCTAGATTCCAGGTCTATTAAACTTGTTAGAAAATCTTGAATGTCTTTGCCTCAGCTGTTGCTCCTCGGGGCCCTGAAGCCCAGTGGTGAGGTTTCAGGAAATGGCAACAACCCCTAACTCTCATTACGTTCTCCATAGAAACGCTATGTATTAGAGGAAGCTGAGCAACTGGAGCCTCGAGTTAGTGCTCTGGAAGAGGACATGGATGATGTGGAGTCCAGTGAAGAGGAAGAGGAAGAGGATGAGAAGGTCAGGCACCTAAGACTTTGAGAGCTTTAGGGGAGAGAGTTATAGAAAATGGGAATGGTTTTTAGACTTTTTTTTTTTTTTTTTTGAGACAGAGTCTTGCTCTGTTGCCAGGTGCCAGGCTGGAGTGCAGTGGCACCATCTCGGCTCACTGCAACCTCCACCTCCCAGGATCAAGCAATTCTCCTGCCTCAGCCTCCAGAGTAGCTGGGACTACAGACATGTGCCACCAAGCCCAGCTAATTTTTATATTTTAGTAGAGACAGGGTTTCACTATGTTGGCCAGGATGGTCTCGATCTCTTGACCTCATGATCCACCTGCCTCGGCCTCCCAAAGTGCTGGGATTACAGGCATGAGCCACCATGCCCAACCTAGACTTTAATTTTTAATTCTATTGGCCAGGCATGGTGGCTCACACCTGTAATCCTAGCACTTAGGGAGTCCAAGGTGGGCGGATCACCTGAGGTCAGGAGTTCAAGAACAGCCTCAGTAACATGGTGAAACCCTGTCTTTACTAAAAATACAAAAATTAGCTGGGAGTGGTGGTGGGTGCCTGTAATCCCAGCTACTCAGGAGGCTGAGGCTGGAGAATCGCTTGAACCTGGGAGGCAGAGGTGGCAGTGAGCTGAGATTGTGCCACTGCACTCCAGCCTGGGCAAGAGCAAGACTGTCTCAAAAAAAAAATTTTTTTAATTCTTTAACCAAAAACAATATTTTCTTATTAAAAGTACCTCAGCTCTGCCATATACTAGTGGTATAATCTTACACAAATTAAATTGAGTTTTCTCCTATGTAAAGTGAGGTTAATGATACTTTTCTCCCAAGACTGTTAAAAGTATTACATAAGATAAACATAAAGCCCTTAGCACATTTTTGGCACATTATAATTGTCTAATAAGTGGTGGCAGCTATTAAATACTTGGAAAGAAATAACACTTGTCATAATTGCCCCTATCCTCAGTAATAAGCCTTGTTTAGGAGGGGGAAAATGTCAACTGCATAGTCATGTTCTTTCAGTACTAGTTACAATGCTGAAAAGTTGAAACCAACCAAGCTGCCCAGTTGTTTCAGGAAGCAGCCAGATAAAACTTTTTTGTTTTTTTGAGACAGGGTCTTGCTTTGTTGCCCAGGCTGAAGTACAGTGGCACAATCTTGATTCACTGCAGCCTTGGCCTCCCAGGCTCGAGCTATCCTCCCACCTCAGCCTCCCAGGTACCTGGAACTACAGGCGCATACCACCATGCCCGGCTGATTTTTGTATTTTTTTGTAGAGATGGGGTTTCACCATGTCTACAACACACACACACACACACACACAGTCTGCTTAGATCGGGTTTCACCATGTCTACAAAACACACATACACACACACACTCTCTCTCTCTCTCTCTCTCTCTCTATCTCTCTATCTCTCTGCTTCTGTTCCTATATAGTTGATAATAAGTTTTGTTAGTTAATAGGGTAAGTGCTTCCCTCTTTGTAGTCAGATCACTGTGCTTTAAAGTCACTTGGAGATGGACTTTGGGACAAGATGTGGAGCAAAGTATAATTAGTGTTTCTAGAGGCGCCTTATGAGCCTGTGCCTATCAATGACCCAGCCATCTTGTTTCCAGTTGGAAAGAGTGCCATCACCTGATCACCGTCGGAGAAGCTACCGAGACTTGGACAAGCCCCGTCGCTCTCCCACACTGCGCTACAGAAGAAGTAGGAGCCGGTCTCCCAGAAGGTAAAGCCTTAGTCGTTGGCCTTTTCCCAGGAGATTTTGAGCACTATAGCCTAGACGTTTGGATTTTAGAGAAGGAAAAATGACAGCCTATGGAGAATGTTTGCCCAATATATTAGTTATCTGTTATTGCAACAACCACCTATAAAACCTCATTGGCAGACAACAATAACCGTTTGTTTTGTTCAGAAGTCTGTGGTCAGTGATTTAAGCAGAGTTTGGATAGGCAGTTTTTGAAGTACCTGTTTTGTTGTTAGCTGTCTACTGGCTGCTATGGGATCGCCTTCGCTAGGATGACAGGGGAAGTTTCCTTTCTCTGTATCATCCTCTAACAGGATAAGATGGACATCTTTTCATGGTACTGGCGGAACTCAAGAGCAAACAAACCCAGTCATGCAGATATTTTTCTTGTATCTGCTTTTATCACATTTGCAAATATCCCACTAGTCAAAGCAAGTCATGTGGCCAGTCCTAAAGTTAGAATGGGAGTGTGCTAGAGTTACATGACAAAAGACATGGATACAGAGAAGGGGAATACAGAGACGGGTGAAGAATAAAATTGGGGCCGTTTTTGCAATCTGCAACATCCAGTGCACCAACCTAGGCTTTCTTCTTCCTCTCTTTATAGGCGAAGCCGATCTCCCAAAAGGAGAAGGTAGGCCTTCAGTCATTTTGATGAAGGACAGGGCTTTGGTGAGTTGGGGGTGGTATTGGTGTTCTGTGTATATTGCTAACCAGATCTGGTAGTCTGACCAGTCTTTTCTACAGCCCCTCCCCCCGTCGAGAAAGGCATCGGAGCAAGAGTCCAAGACGTCACCGCAGCAGGTCCCGAGATCGGCGGCACAGATCCCGTTCCAAGTCCCCAGGTAGAGCATTTGGGCCTTTTGCCACAGGGTCTCTTAACAAAGAAATGTAAAAGGAGCAGTTAGCCTCCTGCAGTACAGGAGTGCCTGACTGTACTGCCTAGCAGAAAAGGAGATGGACATAGAATTTGAAAATCAAGGTTCACAGCTTGTCACTTTTATAAGCTTTGCTGATAAGGTTTGCTTCTGTTTTTTCATCTGAAATTACAGGAATAAGATGTAACACAGTAATGAAAACCCAATATGAAGTTTGTGAAATTAGCCTTAAAGCCCTTGAATGTATTTGTATTTGAACTGGTTTCGTTACTACTTTCTTTGCTCCCTCTTCCTTCACTAATTCAGAGAGTTGCTACCACTAAGAGGTGTCCCCTGCATAGGCCAAAAAAATATCAAGCCAATGGCAGACATTAGGGAGGTGAGAATGGCAGTTTAATAAGAATTGAAGGGTAGGATCTCATACAGTGGCCTTTTCTTCCCCAGGTCATCACCGTAGTCACAGACACAGGAGCCACTCAAAGTCTCCTGAAAGGTAATGAACTGACCTCTCTTTTAACTTTATTCAGAAATAAAAGTCGCAATTATAACTAATTGGACCTGAAATTTTGTTTTGTTGGGGCATATTAGGAATTCTCCTTAATTACAAGAAGAAATTGGTCTATTGTTTTGAGAATTACTGGGGTTAGATACACCTTTTTTTTTTTTTCTTTTGAGACGGTTTCGCATTTGTTGCCCAGGCTGCAGTGCAATGGTGTGAACTTGGCTCACTGCAACCTCCGTCTCCTGGGTTCAAGCAAGATACCCGTTTTGTTGTTTTGCTTTACAGGATTGTAGCTTTGGATAATGGATGAGCTTTGGTCTTAGAAGACATGGAATTTAGTCCCAATTTTTAAAACTTAGCAGTTGAGTGACCTTGGACAAGTCACTTTCATTTAATAAGATTTCATTAGAAACCCCCATGTGCCACATACTGTTGGGTGCACTCTTAACCTCTGAGAGGTGATTTCCTCAATGGTAAAATTTGGATAGTAATGCCTGATTCAAGAGTGTTGCTCTGAATCAAAAAACACCAAGCAGTTTAATGAATATGGAGTGTTAGCTCCATCCCCATTAGTGTCAGCATGCCAAGGTCCTTCTCAGGAGTCCTTGCCCAGCTCCTTAATGTAATTATTTACATGTGTTGCCATTTCAGGTCTAAGAAGAGCCACAAGAAGAGCCGGAGAGGGAATGAGTAATGGACTCGGTTTGGTTGTAGTCCACATGGCCTCCTGTGGATATGAGGATATTTGTCTATGTGGAAGGCTTAAGAACTCCCCAGGCAGCTACAAGAATATTTTAGTTTTTTCTTATAAAAAGTTTCTCAACCTTTATTTTTAATGATGGAGGTGCTGAGTTTTGTATCTATCATCTCTTTTTATCATCATTAACATCAGTTTTTGACCCAACTAACCTTGACTGTATTCAAACTTACGAGGGTAGGATATGAACAACAAGGAAAGGATGTGGCCACCTGATGACCCTTCCCTTTTTTATTAAACCAGACACATCTGTTTGTTTCCCATTTCTCTGTCAGTCATTTAGTTTTTGGTTTGCTGTGGTTGGAACTGCTTTGAGGATCCTGGGATTTGTGCTGCTGCTTTATTCAAAGAAAGATAGATATGAGTAAAACATAGTAGCCCCTTTTTTCCAGCAGCAGCAAGAAACATGAAAACTGGTGATAAACAAACAAACAAACATGAAAACTGGTTAGCAGTTTTGAAAGAACAGAATGCATTCAAATGTAAGGCTTCTTCTGGATCATTAAAGCCAGTTTCATTGAACAGTTCAACAGAGTGGTACTTAATACCCTTTATACAGCCCATTTTTTCATAGTTCCATTGGTTCTTGCCCACAAACTTGAAATCCAGGTTAAGCTATTCAGCCTTTGTCATATAAGCATTGACATTATCCAGGACTAGTCGGTAGCAGTAGGGTAACAGGATTGAAAAAGATTTGATGGAGAGGAAAGTATCTAATACTAGTCATGGTTTTGATCTAAATTGCTAGACAAGAGTGCCATTTACAAAGTCAGAAAATACAGCAGAAAGAGAAGCTTTTAGAG
>CAUYLG010040921.1:0-78475 GCA_963573385.1 Cacajao melanocephalus
TATTCTTCTCTAAGCTGTTTATTCTCTTTAGCATTTCATCTAACCTTTTTTCAAGGTTCTTAGTTTCTTTGCATTGGGTTAGAACATGTTCTTTTCGCTCAGAGAAGTTTGTTATTACCCACCTTCTGAAGCCTGTTTCTGTCAATTCGTCAGACTCATTCTCCATCTAGCCTTGTTCTCTTGCTGGTGTGGAGTTGTGATCCCTTGGAGGACGAGAGGCATTCTGGTTTTTGGTGTTTTCATCCTTTTTGCACTGGTTTCTTCCCATCTTTGTGGATTTATCTACCTGTGGTCTTTGTTGTTGGTGACTTTCGGATGGGGTCTCTGAGTGGACGTCCTTTTTGTTGATGTTGAAGTTACTTCTTTCTGTTTTTTTAGTTTTCCTTCTATCCGTAGGGCCCCTCTGCTGTAGGACTGCTTGAGGTTCACTCCAGACCCTGCTTGCCTGGGGATCACCCACGGGGGCTGAAGAACAGTAAGGGTTACTGCCAGTTTCTTCTTCTGTTATCTTTGTCCCAGAAGGGTACCCTCCAGATGTCAGCCTGAGCTCTCCTTTATGAGGTGTCTCTTTGTATATACAGGGGTAAAGGAGCTGCTTGAGGAGACAGTCTGTCCCTTATAGGAGCTCAAGTGCTGAGCTGGGAGCTCCGTTATTCCATTCAGAGCTTCTGGGCAGGTACCTTTAAGTCTGCTGCAGTGGAACTCATAAATGCCTTTTTGCCCAGGTGCTCTGTTCTGGGAAGGTAGGGCTTTATTTATAAGTTCCTGACATGCTGCTGCCTTTTTTCAGAGATGCCCTGCCCAGCAAGCAGGTAGTCTAGCCACAGTCTGCCAGCAGAAATGTTACTGAGCTGCTGTGGGCTCTGCCCAGCTGCTGTGTGAGCTTCCTGTTAGAAATGCCTCAGTAATGGTGGACTGCCTTGGTGAAGGCGGATAGCCTTAGTAATGGCGGATTGCCTCGGTAATGTCAGACTGCCTTGGTAATGGCTGACACCCTTCTCACCACCGAGCTGGACCATCCCGGGTCCAGCTGCGCTTGATGCGAAACTCTCAATCTGGGGCGTTTCAGATTGCTGATCTTTGTCAGGGGTGGGACCAGCTGAATCAGACCACCTGGCTGCCTGTTTCAGCCCCCTTTTTCTTCAGTTGAATAGGTGGCTGTGTATCCCAGGCATTCCAGGTGCCTGTTGAAACGGCTGCCCAGATTTGTGCGAGTTTTTGTGTGGAGACCCACAGTGCCGGCTGAAACAGCTGTGCTGGAAACTCATGGTGCTTTTCCACTCAGGAATCTCCTGGTCTGTGGGCAGTAAAAACTCATTTGGAAATACAGTGATTTTGCACCCTCTGCGTTCTTCTGGCTGGGAACCGCACTCCAGAGCTCTTCCTATTTGGCCATCTTGGATCAATCCCACCCTTGATTTGCATTTCTTTCATGGCTAATGGCATTGAGCATCTTTTCATGTGCCTATTGGCCATTTGTTTATCTTCTTTGGAGAAATATCTATTCATATCCTTTGCCCACTTTTAATTGGATTATTAATCTTTTTATTTTTGAGTTATAAGTTCTTTATGTATTCTGAATACAACTCCCTTGTCAGATGTATGATAAAATTGAGCCATCTTTGTAAATATTTTCTCTCATTCTTTGGGTTGTCTTTTCACTTTCTACTTTTTTATTTTTTACAGACAAAGTCTCACTCTGTCACCGAGGCTGAAGTGCAGTAGCATGATCATGGCTCATTGCAGCCTCGAATTCCTGGGCTCAGGTGATCCTGTCACCCTCAGCCTCCTGAGTAGCTGGAACTACGGGCATGAGCCACCATGCTCAGCCAATTTCATTTTATTTTTTGTTGTGATGGAGTCTTACTATGTTGCCCAGTCTGGCTTCAAACTCTTGGCCTCAAGTGATCATCCTGCCTTTACCTCTCAAAGTGCTGAGATTACAGGCCTGAGCCACTGCGCCCAGCCAATTCTCAGTATTAATCAGATTTGTACAGTGGTCACAGTCCATCCTAGTTCAGTTGCTTTGGCCTAGAACCCATCTCCCAGTGGTGGCACATATGGTTGTTTTTCTAGGAGAACATCAATTGCTCTTTTGCTCTAAGAATTCAGTTTTTCTTGCTGTGGGATGAAAGATTATAGATTATCCCTGTGGCAAACACACTGATTTATCATCCCAACCGTGGACAGTTTTGAAAGGTAAAGAGGGTGCTAATAGTACTTATGCTGGACAGATAGTTTAAATGGAGACTGTAATGGGCACAGTAGGATGTGTGGTCACTCTGGTTATGCCTGTTCTGTGAGTTTGCTGTTAATTGGGAAATACCGGTATTAAAATGGTCTGTATTTTTCTCAAGTGCCACAGATGTATGCTGGTCCATGCACATACACACGAGTGCACATGCATGCACACACACACATATACTTTGGCATTCATGCTTAATAACAAATAAGGTAGAGGTAGGTAGTCTGGCTGAGTTAATATAGAATTTTTGCTAAAAAGAATGTTCTTCTTTTCCTTCAGACTTGTTCACAGGGGACACCTGCAGGTCTTTTAAATGCTATTAATTCTTACACAAAAAGGGCATTCCAGTTAATATGGTTTGTCAGGAAGAAATACTTATTAAAATGTCTTGGAATAATGGAACACAAAGGTTTGAAAAGACCCACTTCACAGCTTTTATTCAAGTTATAAAATGGGAATTACTTCAGGTGTAAATAATTCATCCCAACAAATTTGTTTCATTTGGTGTCTATCTGCCTGGCCATCTGTGAATATGAGATTTTATTTTTGGAGCCCTGTGTTGTTAACCACTTGTTAGTTTAACACCTCTCATGAATCAGAGTTCTGACCCTCAAGGGTCCACACTTCTAAGTCCTGTTTCACTGAAGTGTTTGTGCTTTTCTGTAGGCAGTCTTCCAAACAGAAGAAGGCCATTCAAACTGCTATCCGCAAAAATAAAGAGGCAAACGCAGTGCTGGCTCGGCTGAACAGTGAGCTCCAGCAGCAGCTCAAGGTAAGGAATGAGTCCCAGATTTGGATGATCAGCTTTTCTCTGGCTTTTAAAAAAGCGTGTTATTCAATCATAGCTCACTTCAACTTCGAACCCCTGGGCTCAAGTGCTCTTTCTGTCTCAGCCTCTCAAGTAGCTAGGATGATGGATGTACACCACCATGTTTGTCTTACTCTGATTTTTAATATTTTCTTTATTCTACTTACTTTAGGTTTCATTTGGCTTTCCTTTTCAAGTTTCTTCTTAAGATGAGAGCTCTCAGGTCAATGATTGAAGACTTTCTTTTTTTCAAATATGAATGTTCAGTGCTATAAATTTCTTCCTAAGTTCCACTTTAGTTGCATTCTACAAATTTTGAATGTTGTGTTTTTCATGTTTATTTAGTTCTAAATACTTCCTAAGTTCCCTTTTCATTTATTCTTTGGCACATGGGGTATTTAGAAGTGTATTGCTTAGTTTTCAAATAATTGGGGATTTTGCAGAGATCTTTCTGTTGTTGATTTCTAATTCAATTCCATTGTGATCAGAGAATATACTTTGTATGACTTGAATTCTATTAAATGTATTTGTACTTTAAAAAAGGTGTTATTTTATTTAATAGACATATAATAATTGTACATATTTATGGGGTGGGGTATATCGTGATGTCTCCATACCTATCATGTACAGTGATCTGATGTGACCGTTGTGTGACCATTTATTTCCATCCCTGTTGACAAGACTTGCTTCTTTGTTCTCAAACCCCTTTTGGAAAGTGGAGAATTACTGTATCTAAGTTTCATGGGTTGGTTCATGCATAGTTAGAGGAAGACTAGTGACTTTAATATGTAGGCTTCATATTGTATAGGAGTTAAAAGGAAAGAGAATCTATTATGAAGGCTGTTTGAAGCATTCTTTATTGTCCAGAGCTTCTGGGTAAGCCCTTAATTATTTACATCCTCGACGTAAATTCTTATTTCAGTAGAAGGAAGTGGCCCTGGTACTATCAAAGGCCAGCCTCTCCCCTGGTAACTTGCAAATGGTTCAATTTCACCTTCTCAAGGACATCACCCCTGTTTCTCTTCATCATTACTCTCCCGTGTATTTGTTTCCTAGGGCTGTTATAACAAAATACTACAAATGTGGTGGCTTAAGATAACCAAAAACTATTCTCTCACAGCTCTAGAGGCTGGAACTCTGAAATCAAGGCATTGGCAGAGCCATGCTCTCTTCGAAGGCTCTAGAAGAGAGTTTTTCCTTACCTCTTCCCAGCTTCTGGTATTGCTGGCAGTCCTGGACGTTCCTTGGCTTACAGCTGCATCACTCCAGTCTCTGCCTCTGTTGTCACATGGCCTTCTTCCTGTATCTCTCTGTGTCTGAGTCCAAATTTCTCTTCTTATTGTATCCTCTTATCATAAGGACACCAATCATTGGCTTAGGACCTACCCTAATCTAGCATGACCTCATCTTAACTTGATTACATCTGCAAAGAACCTATTTGCATGTAAGGTCACAAATGTGACCAGGTACTGGGAGTTAGGACTTGAATATATCTTTCGAGGGGACATGCATCTACCCACTGTATCCCCCAGTTCTCTACTGGATCATTTGCCATCCACACGTAAATATGCTCCAGTATTGTCCATTACACTTGACCAATTACTGCCCAATTTCTTTGGTCCCCTTCACAGCAAAGTTTCTTAGGAGTGGTTTTTATTCATTATCTTTACTTTCAAACCAGTGGTTTTCTCTTTCTTCCACTTCAGTTGGCTTTGCTCTCCTCCACTCACACCCATCTTATGGCTAAATCCAATGGGGCTATTTTAATACTATTAAAATTTTCAGAAGAATTCTGCATAATTGATCATCTCCTCCTCCGAAATTGCTTCTCTAACTGGTTTTTGAGGTGCCATACTCTCCTGGTTTTCCTTCTGCTTCACTGATGCTTCCCCTTTTCATTCTCTGTTATCCCTCCCTTTCCTGACTTCACTTTTATACCCTAACCCCATTTGCCCCAATATTTTAGTATGAACATTTTCAAACCTACAGGAAAGTTGAAACAATCATAAGTGACTGCTTTTATAGACATCACTTTGGTTCTATCAGTAACATTTTACTACACTTGTTTTATCACATATCTACCCTTTTATCCTTGTATCCATCACTTCCTCTTATTTTTGACATATTTTCAAGTAAATTGCAGATATCTTTATACTTTCCTAAATACCTTAGTGTGTGTATTATTATCTAGAGTTCAATATTTTTTTACAGTTTTTTCTTATGATGTAAAATGTTTATACAAAATGCACGCAAAAATCTGAAGTGTACATTTGTTGAGTTTGTAACAAGTACATGTACTTACAGAACCCAAACTCCTATAAAGATGGAGAATATTACCATCACCCCAGGAAGCTCCTTCATGCTTTTTCCTAGTCAATTCCTGCCCTACTCACACAGAGGCAATCACTATTCTAATTTTTATACGATAGTTTTGCCTGTTCTATAACTTTATATAAGTGATGTCTTACAACTTATACTTGCGTGTAAAGCTTCTTTCACTTAGTATTATGTTTTTGAGATTCATTTATGTTATTGTGTGTGTCAGTAATTTGTTCCTTTTTATTCCTGAGTAGTATTCCATTGAGTGAATATGTCACAATTTGGTTATCAATTATATTGACAGACACCTGAGCTATTTCCAGTTTTTGGCAATTTCAAATAAAACTGCATTTTAAATAAGTCTCTGTATGAAAATATGTTCTCATTTCCCTTGGATAAATACCTAGGATTGGGATTTGTAGGTAACATGGTAAGTATGTGTGCTTAGTTTCTGAGAAACTGCTAGACCGTTTTCCAAAGTGGTTGTAGCAATTTGTACTCCTATCACGAATGTATGAGAATTCCAATTGTTCCACATCTTTGCCAACATTTGGTGTTATGATTGTTTTTAATTTTAGCCAGCCCTGTAGTGATATAGTTTTTATCATCATCTCCTTGCTGACTAATTATGTTGACCACTTTTCTTTGTGATTATTTACCTTTCATATATCTTACTTTATGAAATATCTTTTCAAATGTTATTTTTCTCCAAAGTAGTCTATAGATTTATTACAAAACCAATAAAAATCCCAGCAGGATTTTTTTGTGAGTATAGACAAGCTAATCCCAAAACTTATATGTAAGGGCCAAGGAGCTGAAATTGCTTAAACAAATTTGAAAAGGAAGAACAAAGTTGGAGGAATCACTTTACTCTCAAGCTCCAGCAATCAAGATATTGCTACATAGATCAATGGAATAGGATACAGAGTCCTGAAATAGACCACATGAAAACAGCCATTTGATCTTTGACAAAGGTGCAAAATCAATTCAATGAGAAAGAATAGTTTTCAACAGATTGTTTCATAATAATTTGTAATTTGCATTTAAAAAAGGAACCTTGATCTAAGCCTCACATCTATACAGAGATTAACTTGAAATGAGTCATAGATGTAAATGTAAAACATAAAGCTATAAAAATTTTAGAAGAAAATATAGGTGAAAAATCTTCATGATCCGGGGTTAGAAGTAACACCAAAAGCACAATCCATAACAGAGAAAACTCAAAAAATTGGACTTCATCCAAATTAAAACCTTCTATTCTGCCAAAGATCATTAAGAAAACTAAGACAAGCTGCTGACTGGGAGAAAGTGTTTGCAAACCACATATTTGATAAAAGACTTATATCTCAATTATATAAAGAACTCTTAAAACTCAATAATAAGAACTCTCAAAACCAAAACATCTCAATTTAAAAATGGGCAAAGAACTTGAACAGACACTTCACTAAAGAATATATAAGGATGGCAAATAAGTACATGAGAAGATATGGGACATCATTAGCCATTCGGGAAATGCAAATTTAAACCACAATCACATACCATTATACACATATTAGAATTGCTAAAACAAAAAATGTGACACCACCAAGTGCTGCCAGTTGGAGCTCTCATTTATTGGTGATGGGAATGCAGAATGGTACTACCACTCTGAAAAATCATTCGGCAGTTTCCTATGAAGTTATGCATACACTAACCATGTGACTCAGAAGTCTCTCTACCTTAGTGAGATGAAAATTTATGTTCACTCAAAAATCTATACATGAATGTTTTTAGCAGTTTTATTCATGATAGCCAAAACCTGGAAACAACACAAATGTCCTTCAAAAGATGAATGAATAAATTGGGGTACTTTCATGCAAGGGAATAGTACTCAATGGAGAAAATAAATGATACACTACTTGGATGAAAATCAGACATTATTCAGAGTGAGACAAGCCAGTATCAAAAGGTTGTGTACTGTATGATTCCTTTTATTTGACGTTTTTGAAAAGGCAAAATTATAGTGAGGGAAAACAAATGAGTGGCTGTCAGGGGTTAATGCATGAGATGAGAGTTTGTATGAGTAGTCCCAGGGAACTTTTGGGTTTGGTAGAACTGTAATGTATCTTGTTTGTGGTGGTGGTCGCACAAATCTGTACACTAAAAGAAAAAAATTGTTTTACCCTATGATAATTTAAGAAATAAGATTATTTTTTAAATGTCAGACTTCATTCTGTTTTATGAAACTTTGTATGTGAACTTGTTTTTGTTTTGTTTTGCATTTTGTTTGGTTGTGGTTTTTCTCCTCTCTCCCTCTGCTTTGGGGTAGGCCAGTTTCATCCATTGTTCTCTACATTTGGTGAGTTCTTTTACTTTGGAAACCGATATTCCCCAGTTCTGGAGGGTTTTTTATTTTTATTTTTCTTGCTGCTGATTATTTCCTCCCCCTTGCCCTCACCTCCGTTTTTTCTCATTCTCCCTTACTGATATTCAGACATTGGAATTCTTAGATCAGTTCTTTAATTTTCTCATATTTTCTCTTCTGTTTTCTTTCTTTTCTCTTTCTTCCTACCTTTTTTATTTTTGTCTCTTTCTGGAAACTTAATCATATATTCTAAATCTTCTGTTGTTTAATAACCAATAATTATTTTTTTCTTCTCTGATTATTTATTTTTGATGATATCTTATTCTTGTTTCATTGTTCTGATCTTTTTTTTGGTAATTTTTCTTTCTTCTTCCTGAATAGTTTGTGTGTGTGTGTGTGTGTGTGTGTGTGTGTTGTGTTGTGTTGTATTTGCTTTATTTTAGATGCTTTTCTTCAATATCTGATGGCCCTTCTTTGCTCATATTTAAAAGGAAGATGAAAACACTGATTGGAAGTTCATTGCACATTGTGAGGCTTGTCAACTTTGAGCTTCACTGTCTGGCAGTTTGGCTTGGCTGTCTAGCTGTGGAACCGTCAAAGGGAGTATGATTAGTTCTTTACTCTTGGTCTGGTTGGAGTCTCCAGAGTGGAGACTGTTTTGGTCACCTGCATGGAGGGAAGGAGCTCGTTAAGTGGAGCAAGAGGGCTGTAGGTCTCAGCATTCCAGGATATTCATTCACTCTCCCTATTTCCAGCCCAGTATCTTGTCCTCAACTGTGCCTGTTTCTTGCTAATCCAGATGCTCTCTATTGTACCATTTCAAGAAATAAACCTTCAGCATTCGGCCCTGGTAGCAGGAATGATCTGAGGATCTAATTGGTTCTGAAACAGATTTTCAACCAACACTTATTTTAGCCAGCCCCCATCTCCCCTGTGCACTCCCACTTTCATAAGTACCTGGTGTTGCCAGGTTGAGTCTTTCAGGAATTCTCCTATGTAAAATCAAATTGGTTCTTATTTTTCTTCATGTGAGCTTGGGACTCAGCTTTCTTTACTTAATCTTATGAGTGGAAAAGTTCTAAGTCTAGTGAACAGAAGTCTGAAGAATAATTGAAACAGAACTATAGTTATAGCCCCTCAATTAATTCCCAGATTAAGCCAGTTTACAGGTCCAGAACCTCTTGGACGATGAAGGGTCATCTATGTCTCCTTAAGGAAGGGCCCCACTGTGCAGCCAAAAATTTATACTGTAAATCTTTCTCCTAGCCTTTCCCAAGGGGACCCTGCTGCCATTTACCAGTGTGACTGTGCATTAGAGAAGGGAAATAATTAGACTTTTGGGGAATTACTAGACACTGGCTCTGAACTGACAATAATTCCAGGAGATGCAAAGTGTCACTGTGGCCCATTGGTCAGAGTTGGGACTTAGGGAGATCAGGTGATCGATGGAGTTTTAGCTTATGTTCCTCTCACAGTGGACCCAGTGGCCTCCCAAACCCACCCTATGGTTATTTCCCTAGCTCTGGAATGCATGCTTGGAATAGACATACTCAGCAGCTGGCAGAATCCCCACATTTATTTTCCTGGATTTCCTAAGTCATTTGCCATTCACCAGTTTGCCACTCAGCTTTCAAATTTTATTGCTATCATCTTGTCCCTTTTGTTTTCCCTGTCTTGTGGGTTTGTAACTTTGAAAAGTTACTGTATTGTTTTAGTGGTGCTCCAGAAGGGAGAGAGTATGGTACCTCTGGTCACTCTTCCATCTTTACGTGAAACCTCTATGTATACTCTTTTGCTAGATGATGTTATATGGTCTCATGGCTTTGAAGACCATCCATAAACTAGTGAAACCTAATTTATGTCTTCAAGCCCTACTTCTCTTTTCCTCTGAGCTCTAGACTTGCATATATAACCTCTTAAGGTTTTCTCCTTAGATATCTAATATACATCTCAGATAATTAATTCCAAACCCTCTCCTTGAAATAACCATTTCTTATCTAATCTTCTTGTTCTCAATATCACTACTAGCCAGCTACTTTCTTCATACAAAAATCCCAGGAGTCATTCCCAGATTTTCCTTCTCTCCTACATCAACTTCATCAGCAAGTCCTACCAGTTCTTGATTCAAGATTTATCTAGAATTCATCCACTTCTCTTCATCTTTATGGCTTCTGTCCTGATGGAAGCCATTTTCATTTCTCACCTGGGTCCATGCAGTAACGTCTCAGTTGCTCCCCTGCTTCCAGTCTCACCCTCCTATAATCTGTCTATACAGTAGCCTGAGTGAAAATTTTGAATTATAAGTTGGGTCATCTTCCTTCCCTGATCAGAAACCCTCAATGCCATCCCCCCGCCCCGACTCTTCCATACTCCTTCCTCTGCCCACAAGGCCCTGTACAATCTGGTTCCTTGCTTAAATCTCTGACTTAATTTCCTGCCAATGTTTTCCTTGTTCCCTCTAATCTTGGTCACACAGGCTTTTTGTTCATCAAACTCACTTGCCCCTCAGGGCCTTTGCAGTTGCCATTTTGTCTCTGTGAATATCCTTCCCCGCATATCTTCATATGGCTCACTCCTCATTTCATTCAAGTCTTTGCTCAAGTAGTGCTAACTCTGAGAAGGCTTCCCAGGCCACTGTCTCTTCTTTCTCCCAGATCCCACTGTGTTACTCTCTCTGATGCCATCTTATTTATTTCCTTCTGGAAGTATCTTATTCATTAACTTTATTATCTTTCTCAAGCCATTTGAATATAAGGCCTGTTACTGTGATCTGGCATGTTCTTTGCTGATACCATCACAGCTAGAGCAGTACCTCTCCTATAGGAGATAGAAACCAAAAGACTTCTGGCTGGGTGGCTACGAAAGCATGTGAATAAATACTTGTGAAGTTGTATACTGATTGTTAGCATGCTGGTTCTTCTGAATCTCACAATTCAGCCTTTATATGGAATTCTTTCCCACCTTGACTGGTTCTACTTGAATACCTTTATGTGTCCCCTCTCTTCTTGCCAAAAAATCTGTTTTAGGCCTGAGAGTTTGAATTCCCAAATAGCAGATTGCTCCGCCTCTTTTCTGCCTTTCACCCAGATATTGTACCTTATACCATATGTTGTGCAGAAACCTGGATGAGACTTTGGTGGAGGGGCAACTAGTGTACCTTTTTGGCCCTCAGACCTGACTGAGTATGGTGCTGGTTTACAAACCCGAGATTGCAACTAGAAATTTAAGTCCTGTTTGCTCACTGCTCAGTATTGGGAGTCTGTTTTTGCTTTCTGCTCTCTCCTAGTCTTTTAATTTTTAATGACACTCTCTACCAGGTACTGATCCTGTTAAAACAGGCTAAAACTAGGGCGGGGTAGTAGAGGGGAGTAGGTCAGTTTCATTTCATTGTCTTCAGAAAGAAGTTGAGAAATTACAAATCGTGAAGCCCCTTTTGTCTGGTCACCAGCATTAAATCTGGTACCTCCCAGTCCTCCTGTTCTTGAGTTATGCAGCACCTGTGTTTGTGGGTCCAGCTATAAGTTTCCTTTTAATATCTGATGAAGTAGGGATGAATTCAAGAAATGACCCCTTTGCTTTTTTGTTTTTCTTCTGTTTTGTACAACTCAGGAGGTTCATCAAGAACGAATTGCATTGGAAAACCAATTGGAACAACTTCGTCCAGTCACTGTGTTGTGACCCCCCCCATGGTTCAAGTGACAGTGGGTGACCTTGTCTGCCAAGATCTTTCTTTCAAATGTTTTGAACCCAACTACTTGTCATAGATGTTTGACTGTGTCAAAAGCTGTGAGCAGCAAAACATAATCCATATGACCTTTTCTCTTGCACTTCACTTGTATGTTTTACTGTGGTGGAAAAAATACTTCAACTGATTATCACACTTGAAATGGTAATTATCAGTGGAATTTGTCTCCTATTCTTAAGTACTTCTTCAAGGTGTTAGATGCTGCTCCTTACCAAAAATCAGTTTTCTAGCAAATAAAAATAACTGAGAGCATTATTTATTTAAAGAATTTATGATTTGCATAAAACCTTGTAACCAAGTATCTTCAGGATGCTTGTAACCAAGTACTTTCAGGATGCTTTTTGTATGTATATCACATACAGTAGGTTGGTTTCCTGAATAATTGGGATTCCAACTAGATAGTCATTGGTGCCATGATAACAAAAACAAAAGCTAAAATAAAATAAGAGCATCAGATTTAGACTGGCGCTGTGCCCTCCACCACTATATGCCAAAAATTGCTTCTCTAGTGCCATTTTGATATTATATCTAGCTATAAATAATACATGACTATTGTTTCCTATTGAATGTCAAAGACTTATTGGGTCTCTACACCTCTGTAAAGTGGAAGTTTTGGCAATGAGCTGTTTAACTTGGCCAAGCTAGGCCGTCAAGCCAGACAACTCAGTCCTTTTATGTAAATTTTTGGGCAAGAGAAGTTTGCTTTGACTGCTTTGCCTGGTCAAATTAAATAAATAGTTGCCAGATCTCTACTTTTATCCTGCATGGGATAATATATCTGTAAATGCATGAGTTTGGAAACCACCCATGAAACATGAAAGGCTGATGAGACTGTTAGGATTGATAAACATTTGTTGTTTGAACCCAGGTATCTAAACTGGGGAAGAAGGGGAAATGGTTGTAACCAACAATCTCTAGTAGTTATTTTAATTTTTCTTTTAACCTGGATTGCAAATGTATTGGGTATGAAGAGATAATGAAAGAAAGTGGTCCTCATGGTGGATATATGACTGTTTTGTTCTCTGTAAAGTGTACTCTTGGGAAGTGATTGGTTTATATCAGATTCAGAGGAGCCCAATTAACTTCAGTGTAGGTGATGTAAAACAGTAAGCTCAAATTGCAGAAGCCAGTATCCTACAGAAATTTTAAGTAGCTACGGCTTCTCCTGAAAGCCCAAGTTGAAAATGGGACCACAGGGTCACAGGGTCACTGACCCTCACAGGGCATATCAGCATTAACACCAGAGAGACTAATGGCAAGAAATGCTATCTCTTGTGCATTTTACTAATTTCCCCATTCTTAAGGTAGCAGGGTGGGGGTGTGTGTGCAGGGTCTTTTGAAGCAGTTTTGGATAGGTTTACAATATGTAGGATTCAGCCTTTGATTTCAATAGAGCTGAGAGCTTTTAGAACAAGTAGGCATTTATTAATGTTTCCTTAGTCCATTGGCAAGCTTTATCAATAGCTTAATGGCAGAGGAGAAAGGCTCAAACAGATGATGTTTTTCCACAGAAAAACAAATTGTTGAATCTATTCCATGCATATTTAAGGATTTGGAATTGATTTGATTTTGAAAATCATGAAACTTGGACTGTTTCTCTATTCCCTTTTTTCTTCCCCATTTGCTGCCATTTTTGTTTTTTGCAGGAGAAGGGTTGGAAACAAGTTTAAACTCTTTCTAAGATTATGAATGGGTCAGTGCAAATTTTTAGGCAACTGCTTTTTCCATATTCTGAGATCTAGGGGCTACAACAAATTTTATCAGCAGTATTTTTTTTTTTTAAGATGGAGACTTGCTTTGTTGCCCAGGCAGGAGTCTAGTGGCACAATCTCAGCTCACCACAACCTTTACCTCCTGGGTTCAAGCAATTCTCGTGCCTCAGCCTCTCAAGTAGCTGGGATTACAAGGTGCCCACCACCACGCCCAGCTAATTTTTGTATTTTTAGTAGAGACAGGGTTTCACCAGATTGGCCAGGCTGGTCTCGAACTCGTGACCTCAAGTAATCTGCCCTCCTCAGTCTCCCAAAGTGCTGGGATTATAGGCGTGAGCCACCCTGCCCGGCTATCAGCAGTGTTTTTACTGTAGACATTTCACAGCATGTTTTAGCTTTTGGTAAATTCAATCCAGGAAAGACTAGCATGTGCACTTTATCTCGTAATCTTCCAGTACATATGCTCTCAGTTGGGATAGCACTTCATTTCCATTAGGCAGACGTATAAACTAAGGAATGTTAGTCAGCACTATGCATTTAAAAAATATTGACATGCTTTTCCCCTCCCCTCCATGAAGTCAGTGCCAGAGTGAGCCAAATTAGGAGATTGGGGTTTTGTTTGGTTGGCTTGGTTTTCATTAGGGGAAAAAACTTGCATTGGACAATCAGATTCCCCCGAGTTTCATAATCTCATCAATATTTTAAGATAGGCAAGCACACATTAATAATATTTATACCAACCTTCTTGGGTGGACTTAATTGTAACCACAGTTTATTAGTTGCTTAGAAGTGGAGTTAAAAAAAAACAGTTAAGTGTGTGTGTGTAAGACATTATTACCTAAGTAGTGCTCGTCCTCTCTTTCTGTGTTTTCTTAGGATGTGCACTTCTAATTTAGGATTCTAATGCCTGATAATATTTCTGTGACCCTTTAATGTGATTTATAGGATGGCTGAGTTACTGAAATCACCATTATACCTCTTCTATAAAACGACTCCAAAATTAGACCTGCCTGTTGGGGAGAATTCTATAGACAGAAGGTCAGTGTTGCCCTCATCTGTAGGGGTTGAATTACCTTGCTGTTAAGTGGTCTTCCCCCATTGGGATCCTATAGTCCCACAGGTGAAAGCACAGTGGTAGCTGACAGCCAGCTTATTGGGTCCCTCTGCATCTCGTATGTGGCATAATGCTTTTGCCACTTTCCTATCCAGCAGACATCAGAGCAAGCCCAAAAGGTAGATATCTGGAATGAATGTGTATATTGTAATTGAGGCAGATATTTACCTTAATTGGAAGGATCTAACTGCTTTACAAATACTAAGCAAGTGCTTGGGCATGATTGAGAGAGGAGGCAGCTTAGCTGGAAGCTGTGTCCATCTTACTGTCACTGGAGAATAGCATGTCAGAGCTGGGCGGGCAGGCAGTACTGGTACCCATCACTTGCAGTTTGCATGTGGGGAAACCAAAGCCCTAAGAAACAACCGTTCCTGGCCCAAAAAATCCATAGAAAGAGGTAACTAGTGGCAGATTTGGGATGCCAGTCTGAATTTATGTTTTTGAGTTAGATTCTCTAACCTCGATCAATACTAAAAATAGATTAAAAGGTTTTTTTTTTCTGTTTATCATGTTGAATTTCATTGACTTAATTAGTCTTTAAATTTGAAAACATCTTTTAGGGAGTTTAGTTCTAGGAATTTCTCTTGGATTGAAGTGACAAAGTCTGAAAGAAAAGAATATGATTGAACTATTTGTTTTTCTGAACACCTCACCTTTTATGATGCAATAAGTTACTCTGAGTTTCTTGGCAGAGTTTTTGACAGCTGTTGCTTTCAATGGATTCCATTCCTATATTCCTTATGGGAGTTTGTTTTTAAAATATACTACTGTGATTGAAATGAGCTCAATATGTAGTTAAATTATAGTTTTCTTCAATATATTTTTAGTTACTCGGGTCACAAATATTCAATTTCAGCATATTTTCAGGTGAGTAATAAAAAATGTGAATTTGCCTTTGATTTCCTACCACCGTCTGAACTATCATAAAGCATTCTTCTCTTTAGTTGTGATTTGATTCTGTAGTCTGTTTCTAAATGACATTTGTCTGTTTCTGAAATGATTTCACAGCCATGGTAATAATAGATGTGTATTCAGAAGATCAATAAGGTAATATTGGAATTCATGTGTTTTTTGCAATTAAGGCAGGCATTTGCTAATGTTTTCTTTTAAGCAGTAGTTGAAAAGATCTCAATTACAGTATAACACATTAGAGCTAAAAACATTTGTTCAACACAAACTAGAGTCACACCTTCTCACTAGATATCACCAAGGGAATGTGGTTTTAAAAATAAAAAGAAAAGAATATAATATATAATAGCAACCAGATCTTCCCATATTATTGACAAGTAGGGCTATTTAGGTTGTGGTTTGAACATTCTGAATGTGAATAAAATGAAATAATAGTTAAGAGATCTTTTCCCCCTCTGTTTAAAGAGGACATTAGTAACTTTGGTTTTTCTTTTTAATTGCTTTACTGTTTCAAGTGTATTCTTTTAAAACTCTGATTTCGAAGGATTGGTTGAATTTATACTTTAGTTATGGGTGTTTTGTTATGTTTTGTTTTGCATCATGACACAGTATCATTCAACTTCCTAGTAAGAAGTGGGAATTTGTGGTTTTGGAGTCCTCAGCTCACATATCTTGCTCCTCCTTCAGCATAAGCTAAGGGAGATACCACCAATGCTGATAGATTAGTCATTGATGGCAATTTGAAGGTGGGTATTACTCTGTGAGCCACCCTGCTTCACTTGTTTGTAAGGAGAAATGGATCCAATTATGTGAATTTCCTGAGAGCAGCAGACATGGAAGGCCAGACTTTAAAAGCAATGCAAGCAGATTCGAAGAGCTGTTGCCCTCCCCTAAAAGAGGCTTTTGGAGGCTGCCTTACATGCATGCCCTAAAGCAGCCAGTCTGTTAGTATGAGTAAGACATCTGAAGTACATAGTTGCTTTTAGGCTTGTATCGTTATTTTCTACGTATGCTAATACACATGATGATAAAGGAACCTTTTCTAGGAGGCATTGCATGGTTTCAATACACAGGACATGTTCTAGTTACAGAAGCCTTGCTCTCCTGTCAACAATTGGGGAATGCTCATTTTTTCATGTTTTGTGAATACTCTGGTCTTGCTGTAAGCTATTGTGATGACTGTGGGAGATTAGAGAGAGTGGGTTTATGACTCTAAAGACCAGAAGACATCAGACTTTAAAAGGGCTTAAATTGGAATTTGGGAACTACAGTAAAGAAACCTTCAGGTACCAGTTACATCCGGAAGCACTCTGTTGAACAACAGGGCTAGATCCTAAAGCTCTTTCAGGGATCTCTGTCCTGGGCCTGGAACAGTTGATGCAGCAACCCCATTGTGTGGAGATTGGATCAACTGAGTTGTGTTATTTTTGTTTTAAGTCACCTTGTGCGAGAGCCTCACTGCATCTATCTTGGGAACTGGGTATACCCTTTTCTTTAGCACTGCCATCCTTTTTGTCTTCAGCACAAATAAGATGTTCAAGTGAGCCAGAGGCAAGAAGAACCATTTTAGTCTTCATAGCTATTGGCCAAGAGAGATAATGAGCTGATGGTCTATTTTAACCTTGAAAGTAAGAATGTATATTTTTTCACTACAAGTACGTTGAACAGTAAAAAGTATAACAGCAAAGTATATATTTGATGCCTTCTGTCTTTTCATGATAATGTGCTAACAAGTTGTGTTAATATTTTACTCAGCCAGAGTCTCATTCATTTGCTAAGCATTGGGAACATTATGTATATCGACCTTAAACATAGGTGTCCTATATTTGGATTGTGACTTGTAGACTCAAGCTAACCTTACTGCCTCTTTTTCACACTTGTTGAAAAGTCTGTGAAGAACATAGTAAGTTAAAGATCTCCAACTTTGGAAAATATACATGATGTGAAACTGGGGTGCTATGTTAAAAATAAATGTATGATAACTAAGTGTGGCTTTTGTGGAGTCTTGATGTCAACATATTGTGGTTTACATTTGGCTCATGCATTTAATGAAAGTGATGGGAAAGGGAGTTGGAAGTTTTTTCAATTAAATCAAAGTCTGAGATTTGGTTATTTTTACCTCCTGGTGATCTGAGACAGGTTCTTAAAATACCTGCGCACAGTAATAACTTGGCAGTCATGGGATATCATGGCTGATTCACAGTGCATTTTAAAGATCCACTAAATTGAAAACTTGGCCTAATGTGGGGCCAGGTTTTTTGCTTTATCTTGTTAGTGTTCTTTTTGTTCAAAAATATTCCCATCATGATGTCCTTAGCTGGAGTTGGGGTGATGGGGAAGGATCAGAAAGAGTTCGCTTGAAATCTCAACCAAGTAATCTGGCACCCTAGTTACAGTTTCTTACCTTTAAAATTTGAATAATTTGGGGAGGCACCTCTCCTATTGGTTGAGGGGTTTTATTCCATATGGTGAATGCAAATGGTGGGCCACACATAGGATATTTCCAGTCTAGTAGTCCCAAAGGACGAACTAACTCTGGAAGAATCATCAATCATTTGGCCCATAAGCTTGGATGCTGGAGATCACCAGGCCCTGACCATTCCTAAGCATTGATGTGGATCACTGGGTCATTTGCTTTAGAGATAAAAGGGATCTGAGATAATCTATGCAAGCGGTTCTCAAAGTGTGGTCCCCAGACCAGCAATATCAGCATCATCAGGGGCTTATTAGAAATGCAAATTCTTGCCACCCCTCCCCTGCACCAACTGAATCAGGAACTCTGGTAGTGGGACCCAGCAATCCGTGTGTTAATAAGCCCTCTGGGTGATGCTGATGTACGCCAAAGTTGGAACTGCAGACTAGCCAATCTCATTTTATAGTCAAAGAAGCTGTGGTGCAGAAAGGCAAAACTGACTCATCCAGTCTCAGCTGATTCAGAGCAAAGGCTAATTGTGTTTCCAGAGCATAGTTTTTGCTGTGCTACATTTTCTATCCATGAGTTTGTTCCCTCCCATGACCCTCTTTCCATCAATATTTATTTAATGTGTTCCTCCTGTTTAACTGAGCACTATGTTAGGAGCTGGAAATGAGACTAACAAGACACAACTCCTTCCCCCGGCCCACAATCCAGTGGGACAGAGACCTACAAATGAATTGCAGTGCAGAGTGGGATAGGTGCTATGCTGTATAAGGGTAGGACAACTGCTGTAACAAAGAACCATGGGAGTTCTGTGAATCTTATTCACCTCACCATCCAGCATGGATGTTTACAGTTGGCCTGTTTTCCTTGTGGTTGTTCAGGGACCCAGACTCCTTACATGTGTGGGCCCATAGTCCTCTAGGGCTGGGGAGTTTCCTCCCTTTAGTTTCCTCTCGCTTTAGGTTTGAGAAAAGCGAGATGGTGGAGAAGATACAATTACCTTTCACAGAAGTAACACACATGACTTTTTTTCATTTCCTGGAATTCAGTCATCTGACAAAAGTTAACCACAAGGGAGATTGGGAAATTTAGTCTACCTGTGAGCTCAAGAGGAAGAAGTTTTGGTGAACACCATTTGTACCAGAAGACGCAAGGCCAGGTTGCTTTGAGAACACACAGGAGGGGTATTTAACTCAGATGATGAGGATTCAGGAAGGCTTCATGGAATAGTTTTAAAAGAGGGATAGGCATTTACTAGGAAGAAGAGAGTATTCTAGGCAGAGAGAGCTGCATGTACTAAGGTGGGATAGGGTAAGAGCATGATATATTCTGGAACTGCAAAGAAATTCTCCTGTGGATGGACTAGATGGTGTCTTAATTTGTTTTCTGTTGCTTATAACAGAATACCCAAAAACTGGATAATTTATAAAGAAAAGAAATTTATTTCTTACAGTTATAGAGGCTGAGAAGGCCAAGATCGAGGGGCTATATCTGGTGAAGGCATTCTTGCTGGCGGTGACTCTCTGTGGAGTCTCAAGGTGGCAGGGGGAGGGGATATTACATGGTGAGGGGGCTGAGTATGCTAGCTCAGATTTCTCTGCTGCTGCTGCTTATAAAGCCATAAATCCCACTCCCATGATAACTCATTCATTCATGAATGGATTAATTCATTCATGAATGGATTAATTCATTCATGAGGGTAGTCATCATGACCTAATTTACTCCTAAAGGCCCCACCTTGCAACACTGCAACTTTGGGGATTAAGTTTCAGTATGAGTATTGCTGGGGACAAACATTCAAATTATAGCAAATGGATATGGAATGTGGAGCAGAGGAGGATGCAGAGGTAGGGCACAAGGCCAAATGGGAAGGCCTTGCATGAAAAGGCATAAACCACCCTGAGATTATAGCTCTTTTCAAGATTTAAGAAGTGCATGAAGTTGCTTACTTCATGAATATTCAAGGAATGATTTGTATTCTCCAAATTTTTTCCTACTCCCTAGGAAGGAAATGTTTTACTGGAAGATTGTAAACTAGTTTTTTAACACAGACCAAAACTGCTAGTTTGACTTGTTATGTATCTTCTGGCATGTGTTTGGACAAAGGACCAAAGCTCAGAACACAAGTAACTAAACTCTGGTAAGCAGGAGTCCTAGTGAATGATGTGAGAGTTTGCATCTTCAGCTCTGTCTTTTTGGAGGAGATGTCAGGGGTCCTGAGATGACTGAGAGGTTTTATCAAGAAGTATATCAAAGGGCAGAAATAAAGAGTGTGGAAATAAAGCTGAAATATCCAATTCCTTTTGAACAAGAGTGCTCTATGAGTTTATTTAACACTTTTGAAAAGTTACCAAGCCTGCAGGAGAGAATGCTTCAAGTAGAGCATCTCCATAGCAAACTGCAACTTCAAAGACCCCTGCCATATTGTTTTTCAAATGTGAAGTGTTCTGGAAGTGTGAACAAAAGTATTTCCAGGCTCTGAGTGGTGTTTACCCCATTGCATTTTTCTTTCAAACATAGAGGGAAAAGGATCTTTATCTTTGGTTATTAAATTATAACCTGGATATATTTTCCTTTATTTGCCCTGAAATCCTCTTAGTAGATTTGGCAGAAAGAAGGAATTGACACAGAAACTGTAAAGATTTCAAGATTCACCTGTGAAAATCCTCTAGCATCATAAGCGGAAGACATTAAATATACATGTGTATATATTTAATGTTTAAAACTCAACAATAGCCACAGTAATTGTTTAGAATGTAGACCAACCAACAAAATATTTTTTGGGAGGATGAGTATTTTATCATTGACGTTGTTGAGAATTACGGGTTCATGGTGACGATAAAGGCCAACTAACTTTTAGTCAATTTTGTTGTTTTAACATTTTCTACAGAGAATACACCCCTTATTCTTGCACCTGGGGTGGACCATTTCTATCCTGGGCATAGCACTACAGAACAGAGTGTATGCCTCCATCCCTGTGTTAGAGTTAATCAAAACTACAAGACTGAAGGAAAGCCAGGGGGAAGAAAGATAATGTGTAGGGAATGGAATAAAGGCAACCAAAGCAAATTAAATACAGATACAGAGAATTGTGATGCAGGTCCTTTGAAATTCAAATGAAATTGGCTTGAACTTCAACCCATGTGTGCTGGGAGCCTGCATCCCAATCTTCGTGGAGGTTCTGAGAGGCAGAGGTTACGGTGGAGGGACAATTGTTTTTATCCTAGTCACTTCTGCCTCTGATATGCTTCCTAGGCATTAGTTTGATAGATTGACCATCTATTTTCCCCCAAAATACCATTTACATGAGGCATTTGTGTATACGTGTATGGAGGATGGGATGGAATGGAAATGGGGCAGAATTCATAGAATATTTAAAGAGATGAGAACTTTTAAATAAGTTTATATCCAGAATCACCACATTGCACAGCTCCAGGAGACATTGTTCATGTTGCATTTTTAAATTTATTTACTTTTTTATTTCTGACCATGGCAAGGATATCACCTTGTGTTTTATATGATAAGACGCCCCTTGGAGTTTGTGATGCAGCTGTCCTCTTTACAGCTCCATGCTGCATAGTTCACACTCTCTCAAAGTGTTCCTCCTTTTGCTTTTTATAGATCTATTGTTCTGCTTTTGCTGGTTGAAGGAAGGTGGGGAGGTAGGAACTTTAGGGGTCCTGTCACCATTTCTGACCCAGTTAATCTACCCCCATATCAGACCTCTTCTACCCTTACTGTTTCCATTATGGGTTTAGGCCAGTTGTTTTCAACTAAGTGGAATTCTGCTTCTGCACTGGCTGACAATGTCTGTAGCTTGGCAATGCCTAGAGATAGTTTTGGTTGTCACAACTGGGAGATGCTACTGGCATTTAGTGGGTGGAGGCCAAGGATGTTGCCAAGCATCCTACAATGCACAGGACAATCCTCCACAACAAAGAATGATCTGGCCCAAAATGTCAATAGTGCTAAGAATGAGAAACTGTTCCAGAAGAGCCCATCAGCCTTCTTTCCATTTCTCTCAATTACCTTGAGCAATTTAGTCTTCCTACCACTATCAGGAACAACCCTTCACATAGTTAAAGCTGTATCAACAAGCTCTGCTCAAATAGTCCATTAATTCAGTTGTCACCAGGGTTCAGGCAACAATATAAATTGAGTGAAGTGAGTCAGGAGTAAGATGAGAAGTGTCACTGGCCCATCTACTTCAGTGGTAGGGAACAATGGGGAATGGTGGGGACTGGGGCAAATTGGAGACTGCATACCCTGTGTATAAGCATAGCCCTAAATTATTGCCATGCAGGCACCTGTGTTGATAAATGACAGATTGTTTGAAAGAGACTCAATATTTCGTCTCCCTCACCCCCCAGTAATACCCTTTCATGTTATTTACTTTTTTAATTGGGTTGTTACATACGTACATGCACCAAATTTAAGTGTGCAGCACAATGAATCATCAAGATAATATCAAACAACGAACTTGGATTTAGATTACCAGATTCCAAGACTTATACAGCTACAGTAATTAAGACAGTGTAGTATTGTTGCAAATGATAGGTTAATAGTACAGAGTAGAGAGCCCAGAAATATAGCCACACATATATGATCCCTTGACTTACATTTTTTTTTTTAAAAGCCATCATAATTCAGTGGTGGAAAAGATGATCTTTTCAATAAATGATGCTGAAGCAATTGGATATCCACATGGAAAAAAATGAACCTGGAATAGTTACCATGCAGAAAAATTAATTTAATATATATCATAGATCTGAATGTGAAAGGTAAAACAATAAAGCTTCTAGAAGAATGCATAGGATAATACCTTCATGTGTCTCATAAAAAGGGTTTTAAACAGGCCATACAAAGCACTAACTTTAGAAAAAAAATTGATACATTGAATTTCATTAATGTTAAGTACTTTTTATCAGAATTCATGACTAAGAGACTTTTGGCAAGTTGAAGAACAGTAGAACTTATTTGCAATGCATCTGTCAAGGATACTTGCCTGTTTTTTCTATGTTGCAACTATTTCTAATTTAAAACACTGAGGGGAAAGAAACCACTGTGCAGGCTGACAATATGCAGGCCAATCAAAACAGGTCTGCAAGCCAGCTCAGGCCCACGCATTGCCTGTTTGCGACCTCACCTTTAGCAGCACAGAAGAATGAAAGAGGCTTTAACATTTCCACATTTTCTCATTCTTTACTTGACCAGCCTAGGTGAGGGGAAGCAACAATGTAGACATCTGTTTCCAAATAATAATTTTTCCTTAGATGGCAGAACAGCTGGTTATAGTGAGTTTATGTCTTAAATAACACTTTCTTCCCCTCTGATAGATGCAGTAATTAAAGAATATTTGAAAATATGATTCCATCAAATTTTTCCATTGGCCCCCACTATGTGTTCAGCCTGGCTTGGCTCTGTGAAGACCACAACTGATCCCCTTTTCACTTTGTTTGCTCTCTGTCTCTAGAATTTCTCAGCCTCCCTGGATGATACTTTAGAGACCTGAGAAGTCACCTTCAAGCTTCCATGAGGCAGAAGTCATGCAGAAACAGACTGAGTTCAAACTTTTTACATTTCAAGCTCATTAATATCCAACTTCCTTCCTTTCTACCTTCTTCCCAAACTGGTTCTAGTCTCTTTCCTTCTTCCAAGCACCATTCTTAAGTTGGAGCAATGGGGTGAGGTTGGGGAAAATTTCCTCTTGTTACCTCTTCTAACCCCACTGTTAGGATGAATAGGAGTATGTGGCCTGAAGGATGGCATCCTGGCAGCATAACATAGTTGATAAAAGCATGGGGTCTGGAGTTAGACTGCCTGGATTCAAATCCTGGCTCTATTCCTTAATAGCTTTGTAATCTTGGGCAAGTTATTTGCTTCTCTGTGCCTCACTCCCTCATCTATAAGTTACCAATAATAGTGCCTCTACCCCTACACATCACTTAAAACAGTGCCTAATAAGTGCTAGACATGTGTTTGTTAAATTAAAAATTGACTGTTGACTGGTTGTCAGGCCTTGGCCTTGTACTGAACATTGGGAAATAGAAGATATGGCCCCTGTCCCAGAGAGTATCTCAAAGACCACCAGCCAACTATTGATTTAAAGATGGGCAAACAACTTGGCCAAATTGACCCTCCTCCTTTCCTTGAACTGGCCAAAATGTAACCACTGGATGGTTTGATGACATCCTTCTTTTTGTGAATTCCAGTAATGTCTAAAATTCAAAGCCACTCAGAAGATGATTAACATCATTCTGTAGAATTCTCTCTCCTAAAAATTGAAACTAGAATTATTATGCAGATGAGGAAAACTTTAACTCTGAGAAGTGAAGTGACTTACCCAGGATCCTTGTTACGGTGGCAGAGAGCTTACCAGAATTGTGTCCTGCAATAATGTGGAAAGCAGAACTTGTGAATGATAATCTTATAAATATCACTGAGGAGATTTCCAAGCAAAATGTTGAAAGTACACATTGGTTTGTTCCTTTTCTTTTAGCTAAATGTGAGAGAAACAAGATAAGTTGAGGGAAGAACCGTTAAACAAAAAGGAACAAGTACTTGATGGTTTGGGAAATCCTCAGTCTATCTGGATTGCAAAGGTCAAAGTATTTGGCCACACAAAGGCTCTCTAAAGAGGTTAAATGTGTGACTCAGATTCTCACAATCAAACCAGGGGTTTTAAAGAAAGCTTATGAGGATTATCCCTCAGTCATCTTAGCAGAAGTCAAAAACAGATGAAGTTATTTCAAAAATTTTATGGACCTGGCTTTCATTCCATGACATCCATGGGAGATTCCCAAAGTTCTTAAGAATTTTACACCAATAGGAACACTGTTGGCTTGCACCAAAAGGAACAGAGAGTATATTAAATGAAAGAAGGCTGTTATATCCCTCAAACTCTGCTGGCAGGCAGCAAGCTGATATAAATACTTAGGTACAGATAAATACCAACTTTCATAAAAAAGGGATGATGACTCAAAGGGTGGAACCAAGAGTCCAGAGGGTGAAGCTGAGGGCCCAGAAGGTAAAGTTGGAGGCAACAGAGGGTTATTTCTAGTCCTTGGAACCTAATGGAGTTTTGCTGGACTTAAAAGTTGCTTTGGGTCAGTGATTCCTTTTTATTTCTATTTCCTCTCTTTTTAAAGCATAATGTCTGTAACTGTTACCCTATGCCTGTCCCGCCATTGTATGTTAAGAGCAGATAACTTGTTTCTTTAGTTTCATACATCCACAGATGGAGAGGTATTGTGCCCCAGAAGTTCTAGTTAAGAGATTATACCCAGAGCTGTATTTGTACTTCGTTTAGATTACATAAATGACAAGATGTGGAACTTTTGAACTAGTGAGATTTAGATGAGATTTTTGGACTTTGAGTTGATGCTGTAATGGAATGAGACATTTAGGGACCTTGGGATGGGGTGAATATATTTTGCATGTGGAATGGATGGGAATTGTGGGGGCCATCAGAGGACAGACTGTGATAAACAGAATTTTGGCTGTCATGATCTCCACCCTCTGATCTTACTCCTGTGGTTATGGTATGTTACTTGGCAAAGGAGATTTCGCACATGCAATTAAGGTTACTAATCAGTTGACCTTAAAATAGGGAGATTATCTTGGATTATCCACCAGACCCAATGTCATCACATTAGCCCTTAAAGAAGAGGAAGTCAGAGAAATTTGAAGCATGAAAAAGACTTGTGGATGAAGTAGGCAATGTAATGAGGAATGCAAGGCAACCTTAAGAAACTGATAAAGGCTTCTAGCTAGCAACAAGTAAGCAGACAGGGTCCTTAGCCCTATATTCACAAGGAACTGAATTCTGCCAACAACTTGAATGTGCATGGAAGCAGATTCATCCCCAGAGCCTCCAGAAAGTATCATAACCCTGCTGAGCTCCTGCCCCCTTTTTTTTTTTTTTATAAACTCTAAGCAGAGGATTTAGTTGACCCATGCTGTACTCAAGTTTTTGACCTAAGGAACTGTAAGATAATCAGTGTTTTAAGCCACTAAATTTATGGCAGTTTGCTACAGCATCAATAGGAAACCAATACAAAGTCCGTATTCAGTTTCCAACATTATGGTGTCCACTAGGTATTCCTTGGAGTTGGAGTAAGATGGGATTAGGGAAAGGCCAAAAGGTAAAAGGCCCTTTCTGACCTCTCTAAGCATTCATGGTTTTTATGAAAGACTGTCTTTTGGAAAATAAAAAAGGTCATAGAGGTATAGTGGCTTAGTGGCTGCTTCTGGTGGGTTTTTAGAGGTGATTCTGTTTTTGTCTACATCAGTCCTGCAGTGCTACTATTTCCTCCCCAGTTTATGAGCCTGACCATGAAAGTACCCTTTCTTAGCACAGTTGCAGATAGATGCTGTAACAATGAGGTTAGGGGAAGGAGCATCAGATAGCCTGGATGGTGGGGTAGGGATTTGGGTGAGGGTACAATGGTAGGGAGTCCCTGGAGACTCTTGGGTCCTCTAGAGGAGGACCCTGAGGGCTTGGTACTGGCAGCTGGTTCTCAGATGTCCACAACAGAGAACAGAAGGAAAAAGCAAGAGATCTGGGGTGAGAAGATCTAGGCTAGAGTCCTAGATGCCCTTTTCAGGCCATGGGTTTGTGAAAATCACCCCTCCTAACTTCTTGTCTTCCCTTCATAAAGTCTAGATAAGGAGAAGAACTGTAGTCCTAATTAAGTAACATGATGCATGTGGAAGCATTTTGTCAGCTATCCAGTGTCACGAAGTCATAATTGGGGTTTGTTACACCTGACACAAAACTTAATAGACATTGATTGAGTGCTTCATACAAAATATCTTGGATAATACAAAGGAGACTCTGCCTGAGTTCCTGATGAATGGCAGGTGTGGCTTCCAACATGGGACTCCACAACCATGGCTCAAGTATCCTAGAGGATGGGGCAGGAGGTGGCAAGGTGCCTCTCTCCTTCCACCAAGGTGGCTTCCTTTGGCAATGAGGTTGGGGAGGCTGAGGTAGAGCTATATTGAAGTATTTGTGGTATTGTGATTTCTGAGTGATTTTCAAGATTAAAAAAATATTTCTCTGGGAATATGCATTGGGACTTGTGCAAGTGTGTACATATATGTTCACATGCACCTATATGTGGTGGTAGAAATGGGAAGAGGCCCCAATAGCATATATGGAAACATTAAAATTAATTGAAGAAAGATTGGGAGCAAAAGAGGTCCATCCTATTGCAGATTAGGTTCCTTCTGACTGTATAACCTCAAGTGCCTGTGGATTGCAGGTAAGATCTGAACAGTAGGGAGCTATTCTGTTCCAGTCCCCATTTCTGGAAGGCTTGGAATGGTTAGGTTCACAGGGGTGGTTTTTATAACGGCAGGAATGGTGCATGTCTATTTTCTGCAGGTAAGTAGGAGCGTTTTCAAAAGATGTGGTGCCTGAAAATTATGGGAGAACCTAGAATCATTCAGAGAAATTTCCAGAAATCTAGCAGCTTCCAAGAAGCAATATAAATAGATGGGAAAAAAGTAAAGGCATTTGGCAAAACATCTAATCTCTAGGACTTCTTGACAAGGGAATTTATTATCTCACAAAATAAAAAGTCCTAAGGAAGAGTGATCTGTGGAAGGTTTAATTAAATGACTTGGCAATCCATCTAGAACCCAGGTTCCTTCCATATTTTTGCTCTGCCATCTTAGCAGGTTGTTTGCTATTCCTCAGACTTGTTTTCTCATGATCACAAAGTGACTGTAGCAGTTCCAACCATTTTAGTCTTAACAATGACATCTAAAGGTGGGAAAAGCTATTTTTTCTCATGTGTCTATTTTTTATATGATTTTTTTATTGCAGTGAAAGTCACCTAACGTAAAATTAACTGTGTTTTAAAGTGAACAATTCAGTGGCATTTAGTTTATTCTCAGTGTTGTGCACCTGCCTCCTTTTCATCATCCCCAAAGGAAACCACATACCCATTGAGCAATAACTTTCCCTTTCTTTTCCCCTAGTCTCTGGCAACCATGAATCTGCTTTCTGTCTCTATACATTTGCCTTTTCTGGCAATTTCATATAACTGGAATCATACAGTTTGTTACCTTTTGTGTTAGGCTTCTTTCACTTAGCATAATATTTCAAGGTCCATTTGTATTGTAGCATGTTTCACTGCCTCATTTCTTTTTGTGGCTTCATAATATCTCATTATATGTATATACCACAACTTGTTTATCTAATCTTTCATTGATGGTTGTTTGTGCTGTGTCCACCTTTTAGATATTATAAATAATGCTGACATGAACATCTGTATACAAGTTTTTATATGGACAAATGTTTGTATTTTTCTTGGGTATATACCTAGCAGTGGAATTGTATTTTTCTTGGGTATATACCTAGCAGTGGAATTACTAAGTCATGTGGTAACTCTATATTTAGCTTTTTGAGGAATGGCCAAACTGTTTTCCACAGCAGCTGCATCATTTTACATTCCCACCAGTAGTGCATGAGGGTTCTGATTGCTCCACATCCTCACCAACACTGGTTATTTTCCATGCTTTTGGAAAATCCTGGTGGGTGTGAAGTGGTACCTCATTGTGGTTTTGATTTGCATTTTCCTAAAGACTAATGATGTTGGGGATCTTCTTATGTGCTTGTTGGCCATTTTATATATCTATTTTTAAGCTTCCCTATTGAACTCATAAGATGGTCACATTTCATTTCTCTGGGTCAAGGATAAATTCTTCCCCCCTCCATACATGTTATTTGTGAGGCTTTCATGTCTTGTTCTCTTGATATGGTTGCAGGTGCAAAGTAAATACCAGGTGACTGCATAGACACAAAAAAAGCCACTGCCCATCCCTCTGTCCTGTTACTCCTTGTTAATAGAAATCCAGTTTGATTCAGGTGGTGGGTAACCATGTGATTCAGGGCAGCCTACACCATTCATTCACTTGTTGTCAGTATATAAACGCTCCAGTGATAGACTCCAGTGACAAAGAGGAAAAGTGATGTCAATGGCAGGGCCAGTTTAGTTTAACATTAAAAAAAACTTAAAAGTGCTATTTGTGCCTTTTGGTGCATTTTGGAGTATGTGTTACAATAGCTGTACTTTGGAGCATATTTTGTAAAGCAAATAACCAAAATAAGAGAAACAGTTGTGTGGAAAACATAGGTTATGAAGCTCAATTTTTGTAATCCCATTTTCCTGGCCAATGATTGGTTTAGGGTGGACATGTGAGCAGTTCTGGCCATGGGGCATTAAGGGAGATCTGCTAGGGAGACTTCTGGAAAAAGCCTCCTCATGCTTCACAGCTAGACAGCTTTGATGTTATAATGTGATGGTCAGAACTGCTTCAGTCACCCTGTGACCAGGAAGAGATTAGCCTAAGGGCAAACCTAATATGCTAAGGATGATGGGCAAAAAGATGGAGAGAATGTGGATCCTATATGGAGTTGTTCAGCCATTAATTAGCCTTCTCTGAAACCATACCACCTTTGAACATCTTATTATGTGAGACAATAACGTCTCCCTACGTTAGGTCAGTTTGACTCACTTGTAGTCAAAAGCTTTCTGAGACGCACGGCAGGAACTTGATGGCTCATCTCTCTCTAGTTTTCATCCAGAAATTTAAAGCTTAGGATATAATAGCTGACTTCCTGATGCCCACCCAAGTTTTCAGTTGTTCAAATAAGTGTCAAGATGTGGTGGCTCTATAATGTGTCAACTCGACTAAGCTGGTACTACATTTCCCAGAGTTCCTTTTCCTGCATATTTTTAGTTAGGGTCAGCCACAGGAGAAGCTTGCAGGAAATTTGGAAGGTGGAAATAGCCAGTTTGCTCTCAGGAGTAGGTCAGGCCCTGTTGCAGCTTGTACACATTTTCATGGATCAGCTGGGACATCTTGTTAGTACAAGTCAGCAGCCAGGTTTGCAGTTTCAGTTCTCACAGGATCTCTTCCTTCTGCATCTCCATATCCCAGGCCAGGTGTGAATGTGGTTTTATGGCAAGAGCACTAAAGTCTCCTGCAGGTCACCCAAGGCAGCAAAGTTGGAGGCTTGGAGATGTAGAAAGGCTAACGTAAGTTTCAACTTGTTTCTCAGGTCCCAGTTGCCCTCCTTCTCACCTACTTCATGCCTACCTAACTTCAGGCTCAGCACCAGATACAGATGAAACAACTAAACTGAGGCTGTTTTACCAGTTCCCATTGCTTAAGTTATGGTATGGTTTGGCCCTGTGTCCCTACGCAAATTTCCTCTCCAATTATAATCCCCACATGTTGAGGGAGGGACCTGGTGGGAGGTGATTGGATCATGGGGGCAGTTCCCCCATGTTGTTCTTATGAGAGTGAGTGAGTTCTCACAAGATCTGATGATTTAAAAGTAGCGCTTTCCCCTTCAGTTTGTCTCTCTCCTGCCGCAATGTAAGACTTGCCTTGCTTCCCCTTTGCCTTCCACTACAATTGTACATTTCCTGAGGGCCCCCCGTCATGTGGAACTATAAGTCAATTAAACCTCTTTTCTTTATAACTCATTGAGTCTCAGGCAGTTCTTTATAGCAGTGTGAGAATGGATTAATACAGGTCAAATCCCTATAAATAAATTCCTATTTTGCATAGTTCCAGTGGTTTTGTTTCTCTGAACCCTGGCTGATACACAGAGTCAAGTTTTCCTCAACCTAGGGATTAGCTTTAGATTTTACATTCAATTTATAGCAGGGAAAGAAGCTTAAATGAACAGAGGTAAGCTGTCTAATATGGACTCATGTACTCTTTCTAACTTAAAAAAGACAACAAATTGTGCTTTTGCCATTCCATAGGGACACACATCCCTAGACTGCATGTGAGTGGTGGGCCAATAGCTTGCAAACTCTGATCTTGGTGTTTTAGAATTCATCACTAATCTAGATATTTATAAGTACTAAGATGACTTGCTGAATTTATCCATTTTCATGTGAATTTTGTGCCTCATTGTCCCAAGAAAGGTTATATTTTTTAATCTGCAACTTTATTTAATTATCTATCTCCACCAAAATGTTATGTAACAAACCACTGCAAAACTCAGTGGCTTAAAATATTATGTACAAATGTAGCTAATATGTCTGTGGGTTAGTGATTTAAGCTGGGCTCAGCTGGGCATCATATCTGGTCTTGCCTGGGATCACTCACATATCTGGCGATTGGCTGTCAGCTGGTCTGAGATAGCCTTGGCTGAAATGAGTAGGATGGCTTGGCTCTGCTCTGCAAGCCTGTTTCACCTTCCAGCAGGCCATCCTGAGCATGTCCTCATGATGATGGCAGAGGGAAAGAGCAGGCCAGACCAATCGTGGAAGCTCCTTTCAAGCCTCTGCTTGTATTATGTTATCCTACATCCTGTCACCCTAAGGAAAGCCACATGGCTGAGCCTAGAGAGGCACAGGAGAAGGACACTGCAAAGTTAAATGGCAAAGGGGATGTGGTTAAAGGTAAAGGTAAAGAATATGGGGCAATTTTAGCAACCTATCGTACTTACCAATGCTCTCTTCACAGAGGTGACAAGTATGTCAGTTGGTGCTATTTCCAGAACTATTTCATTTCCAATCTTTATTTCTTATGATTTTTAATTGCCATGTTAATTTGTGACACAAATTGTTCATTGTCAGCCCATTGTGTACAAGTCTTGAGCTCAGCATCCCCTCTCATTAGGATAAATAATTGCCTTATAAAGCTGAACCTTTGTTCAGTGAACTTGCCCTCCCCTTTTCTTCTCAGATAAGAAAACAAGTAAAGGGTAGCAAAAACAAAAACTCCAGGGGAAAAGAGTTGCTGAAAAGTGACAAATAGACAAATACATACTGTTAGGCTAAGAATAGACTGAGTCATGGCTGTGATTGCATAAGTTAACCAGCAGAAACAGTGACAAGCTGACCAATTGTAAGCCAGTTGCAAATATTGCTTATTTTTAATTGTATTGGTTTTATAGATAATTATATTAAAGCCTATTTTTAGGTTAAAAAAATAAATGCTTACATTCTTTAAATTCTTGGTAGTTTTTCTATCTGGGGGGAGTATGCACATGATATATCAAAAGAGAAAAAGGCTGGGCATTGTGGTTCATGCCTATAATCCTAGCACTTAGGGAGGCCAAGGTGGGAGGATTGCTTGAGCCCAGAAGTTCCAAGACCAGCCTAGGCAACATAGCAAGAACTCTTCTCTACAAAAAAATTTAAAAATTAGCTGGGCAAGGTGGTGCACACCTGCATTTCCAGCTATGAGGGAGGCTGAGGTGGGAGGATCACTTGAACCTGGAAGTCAAGGCTGCAATGAGCAATGATCGCACCACTGCACTCCAGCCTGAGTGACCAAGTGAGATCCTGTCTCAAACAAAAAGAGAGAGAAAAAAAGAAATAAAATGCAATCTTGTTTCAAACACTATTACCTAAAGTTTTTTGCTACATGCAGCCAAGCCTAATGCTAACCAATGTAGAAGCAGTCATAACTCCTCATGAATGTGACAGATACTCTATTAAAATAAAGATAGAGATGCTAAAAAAAAAAAGGTATGGGGGCATGTCAAAAGGACACAGGAGCCAACCTGAAAGAGCTTCTGATTGGCAAAGGTAAAACAATTTTAGCAACAAACTAAATAACAATAGTATTAGATTATAACTCAAAGATTACAATAAATATTTATGAATCCATAGTGATGTAAATAAATGATTGAATGAATAAATGAGAAAGAGGAGACAAATATTTCTTACGGAAGAGTTCCAATTAATAAATGCAGAAAGAATGAGGGAAATTGAAAAGTCACTCTGAGAACACTACAGCAAAAATTGCTTCAGGCAATATTCACTGATGTGTATGCATATGTCAAAATTCATTCAATTGTACACTTTACATATGTACAGTTTATTGTACATCAATTATATCTTAGTACAGCTGATTACAAGACTTACTATAAAGCTATAGTAATCAAGACAGAATGGCATTGGCATAAGGACAGACATACATCAGTGGGACAAAATAAAAGTCCATAAATAGTTCACTACATACATGGCTAACTAATTTTTTTACAAAGGTGCTAAGACCATTCAATGTGGAAAGGATAGTCTTTCAACAAATGATGCTGAAACAACTAGATAATCATATGTAAAAAACATGAATTTCAACCCTTACCTAGTACCATAGATAAAAATCAGTTTGAATTGCATCATAAACCAAAATGTAAGCATTAAAACTATAAAAATTCTGGAAGAAAGCATAAGGAGAAATCTTTGGGGTCTTGGGTAGGTAAAGTATTCTTTAAAAGAGCACAAAAAGCACAAACCATAAGAGAAATAATTGGCTAATTAGACTTCATCAAAATGAAAACTTCTCTTTTAAGACAATGTTAAGAAAATAGAAGGATCAGTTGCACTCTGGAAGGAAGTATTTACAAAGCACATTGTTTTATGAAGGATTTATATTCTAAATACAACTCATTAATAAGACAATTAAAAATATGGGAACAAGATTTGAACACATTTCACAAAAGAAGAAATATGGATGGTATATAAACATATGAAAAGATGTTAAACATTAATCATTAGAGAAATGCAGATTAAAATCACAAAGAGGTACCACTACATGTCTACTAAAATGGGTAAAGTGAAAAATTGTGACACTGTAAAGTGCTGAGAAGGATGTAGAGATTGGAACTCTTATACATTGGTGGTGAGTGAAACAGATTTAGCAAATTCTTATAAAATTAAACATATACCTATCATACTACTCATAAATCCCATTAAAGAGAAATGAACAGGCCAGGCATAGTGGCTCATGCCTATAATCCCAGCACTTTGGGAAGCCCAGGCAGGTAGGATTGCTTGAGACCAGGAGTTTGACATCAGCCTGGGCAACATAGTGAGACCTCATCTCTACTAAAAAAACAAAGGAAGTTTACAGGAAGTTTGTTGTAAAAAAACAAAAAATCAACCAGGCATGGTGGCTATATTAGTCTCTTTTCACACTGCTATAAAGAAATATCTGATACTGAGTAATTTATAAAGGAAAGAGATTTAATTGACTCACAGTTCTGCATGGCTGGGGAGGCCTCAGGAAATTTACAATCGTGGCGAAAGGTGAAGCAGGCAGCTTCTTCACAAGGTGGCAGGAGAGAGAGTATGTGAAGGAGGAACTGTCAAACACTTATAAAACCATCAGATCGCATGAGATCTCACTCACTGTCACAAGAACAGCATAGGGAAACGGCCCCCATGATCCAATCAGCTCCCTCTGTCAACACATGGGGATTACAGGTCCCTCCCTCGACATGTGAGGATTACAACTGAAGATGAGATTTGGGTGGGGACACAGTGCCAAACCATATCAGTGGCCACGCCCATAGTTCTGTCTACTTGGGAGGCTGAGGTGGGAGGATCACTTGAGCCCAGTTAGATGGAGGCTGCAGTGAGCCATGATCACACCACTGCACTCCAGCCTGGATGACAGAGTAAGACCCTGTCTCAGAAAAAAAAAAAAAAAAGGACAATATTAGCACAAGGAATTGTACACAAATAGTTATAGCAGCTAGAAATAACCTAAATATCCATTAACTGATAAATGGATAAACAAATTGAGGTGGCTGAGCCACAAAAGACACAAACTATTCATACATGCAATGACACGAACAGATCTCAAAAGCATTATGCTAAGTCAGAAAACCTGGATACAAAATGTTACATAGTATGTTTGCAATTATGTGACATTCTGGACAAAGTAAGTTATTTGGACAGAAATCAAATCAGAGATTGCTAGGGGCTGGGATGAGGGAACAGATTGAATGAAAGGGAATATGAGAGAATTTTGGGGGGTAGGATGGAAGTGTTCTGCATCTTGAATGTGGTGGTGGTTCTGTGTAAACTCATCAAAATTCATCAAACTGTATAGCTTAAAAGGGTAGAATTTTACCACATGTACATTATTCAGTGGACCTGATTTTAAGGAACAGAATTTTATTTTTATCTAAGGTAAAAGAAATCTGGAGGTAATAGGCCAGGGCTAGTATAGTGGCTTCATGTTGTGTCAGGAAGCCTGTTGAGTATCATTTTGTTTTATAATCCTTAGCATATGGGATTTTTTTTCTCTGAGTTACATCATGGTCCAATATGGTTAGCTTGGATCTTCAACCATCACATCCATATTCAGGCAGTAGGAAGGAGAAGGAGGGAATTACCACTCTTTCAAAGAGACTTCCTATAGACTGTACATTATATGTGTGTATGTGTCCTTTTACATTTCATTGGCCAATACTTAGTCATTTTATTACATCTAATTGCAAGAGAGACTGGGAAAATGTAACCTTTAAGCTATGCTATAGTTATATTGAATAAAATTGAGGTTCCATTACTTGAAAGAAGAGTATGATGAGAGTTGTGATAGGCAAAAAAGAGTGGCTATCACAAACTGAAGAAAATGTGAGTCTTCCATATATTGCAAATCCCCAAACAAGCAGTTGTGCTTGGTTTACTTTTTGGTTCTCAAGGAAATATATTCTTCTTTCATGTAGAAAATCAGCACTTCTTTGATGTGCACAAGCCCCTTTTGAAAGGGGGTTACTTAAATAAAACATGTCTTAAGATTGAGGACAGAGGCATCAAACAGTGAACTACTGGGCTTCAAATTTCACCCATGTATATTTATTCACCAACTCAGAACACACTCTTTCTTATATCCAGAAAAGAATTAACCAATTCTTCTATATTTACTTCAATCTCTAACGTTATTCTAATGATAACTGATCATCATTCATGATTAACATCATTGGTAAATTAAAGCTTACCTATTAAAGACTAAAAACTTAACTGAGCAAAAGACAGTAGTCCGTAGAGAAAGTACCAATACTTTTTAAAACACCAATAAAGTTTACCATGTCCCTTCCCATCCATTCTCTCATATATCTTCCACACAGTCTACCATTTTTCAGGGCAAATTTTGACCAGAAAGTTACTGAGGCAAAAAACATTTTTCCCTACAAATGATGTCATACAATCACAAAAGTATGATCTCAAAATGCTTTGAAAAAAATACCTAGTTTTCTGGAGGAAAAAAATCCCTGGAATTAAAACTGGAGTTTCCATTATAGCTTTCCATGTTGCAAACTGTTCCTCAGCGAAGAATTAGTCATTTCTCTTTTGGAAAAAAGACATGGCCTTTTGACCTTGGATTTCTGCTATCTGGGGAGTGATTTGCTGGTTGCTTTCCTGAGAAGTAAAGACTGGCTTGGATGTGCTTGATCTGTTATAGTGGTTGCTTTTTATATCAGATGTTCATCTATAACTGACAAAAATTTTCAGTGGCTCCTTATCTTAGTCCAGAGAAGGAGGAGCAAACTCCTCCATTTGTTTAGAGGGAGAGGGAAAGTGGTGGTGGCACAAATAACTGATAGATACATTTGAGATCCAGCTCTTAGAATAGGCAGACTCTAAGGGTGTGACCAAAAAAAATGTGTTGTATCAGTCAGCTATCACCACAATAATGCTGTATTAAAAGCCATTCTAAAACTCAGTGGCTTAAATCATTTGTTCTTGCTCATGCACCTGTGAGTTGGCTGGCATTTGGATGGTATAGACTGTGCTTGGCTGAACTCAGCTGCAAGTTGAAGGTTGGGTCCAGACTAGCTCCCAGTGTCTCTCTTCCTTCTTGGACCAGAAAGTTTTAGCTGAATATGTTCTCATAGCATTGACAGAAGCATAAAATCGGTGAGGGGAAACATCAACTGCTTTAAGGTCTAAGCTCAGAACTGACATGCTCACTTCTGTCTGCATTCCATATGGCCCAGAAACATCATCAATGGATAAGGGAAATATACTCCACCTATAGATCAAAGAAATACAACATCGCAGATCAAAGGGCATTGATACAGGGAAGGGTGGATAATTAGAAATAATAATGCAATACCTACTGAGAAGAAGCAACAGCTATCTTTACTTCCACATTTTTAGCTAATCCATCTCATTCCTGCCCAAGACTGTAGCATTCTTTAAAAGTGAACTGCCTGGAATTAATATTACTGGGAATGTTGGAGCAGGGACCTCTGAAAATCCTCTGCTCTATAAAAGTAACAAGAACATTGGCAAATAAGGTCAAAATCAACTTTTTCAGAACTCTGGAAATTAACCCAAAGCTTGTAGCAATCTGAGAAGCATTTAATTTTTTAAACAGGATGACCCTCAGTAAGAACAGTGAGTTTTCTGGGATTTTAACTTGTCTAGTTCCCATCGTCCTCTCCCCAGTTCTGTGATGGCCTTGAAAACTAATAGCCTGCAACTGCAGTTAAAACCAGCAACTTGGTAGCCACTGGGTGAGTCAGAACAGAGTTGGAGCTCTTTCAAAACCCCATTCTTAGAGAACTGTCATTATTTGACCTATTTTACAGTTCCCTGGAAAATCTCACTCAAAATACTTGTCTTTATTTGACCCAACTCAGAGCTCATCCAGTGTGAACTGCTTTCTACTAAGGGCATTTGTCAAAAACAATCAGCAACAGTTGTTTAATATCATGGCTGCCTGAGGCAGTGGTAAAAGTTGAGACAAATAACAAGCTAACTAAAAAACATAAATGGAAAAACTAGGAAATGAGATATTCATAAGTGGCCTTGAAAAGCTCTCATATATTCCTGGAAATCTAGAAGGCTACACACATGTACACATGTATGGGTTTGAGTGCATATTCAGGGCTGCATACATGCTCAAGAAATAACTGAGGAGGTCCTAAGCCCTCACTTCTGACTGACCTTAAGCTTCTGCATAAGCAGAAAGGGAAGGCTATGACAGAGTTCTAAACTAGTTCTGTAAATTAACCAATGGCTTATAACAATTAAAGAAAAATGACTGAATCTAGACAAGAACTGTAAGAACATTCATACTGGCTGAGTGTTAAGCAAAGACTCAAATTTATTGCTTCAAGGCATTTAAGGAAATGACAGTACAATTATTAACTGACTACTAAGCTAAGTAGAAGCAAAGAATACAGACTTTACAGATTTAGTTCAGGGATGTCACTGAACAAAGAGTAACAACACCAAACAGCAACAACAACAAACCATGGGGAGGAGGAAGAACCTGATTTTCAGAATTGCCACATCACATTATACAAAATGTCCAGTTTGTAATGGCAAATTATGGGACATAAAAAGAAACAAAGTATGCCCCAAATATGGAAGTAAAAACAATAGAAACTGTTCTTGAGGAGGCCCAGATCTTGGGCTTATTAGACAAATACATAATTTAAATCAGCTATTTTAAATATATTCAACAGTGAAGGGAAACCATATCTTAAAAACTAAAGGAAAGCATGAGAATGTTGTCTCACCAAATAGAGAATACCAATAAAGAGATAGAAATTATAAAAGCAGACAAATAAAAATTCAGGGTTGAAAAGTACTAGAGGGGAAAAACAGCAAATTTGATCAGGTTGAAGAAAGAATCAGTGAACTTGAAGAGAGGTGAATTGAGATTGTTCATTCTTAGGAAAGAAACTTAAAAATGAAGAAAAATGAACAGAGCCTCAGAAGCCTATGGGACACTGTAAAACATACCATTAGTTGTATAATGGGAGTCCCAGAAAGAGAGAAGGGAGATAAAGGGGCAGAAATAATGGGTGAAACCTTCCCAAATTTGATGACAAACATGAATCTACAAATCCAAGAATCTCAATGAACTCCAAGTTGGAAAAAGTCAGAGCATCACATGAAGACACCTCATAATCAAACTGTTGAAAATCAAAGGTAAAGAAAGAATCTTGAAAGTAGCAAAAAAGAAGCAACTCATCACGTACAAGGGATCCTCAATAAGATTAAGAGCTGATTTCTCACCAGAAACCACTGAAGCTAGAAAACAGTGGGATGACATACTCAAAGTGCTGAAAGAACAGTTATCAACCAAAAATTTGATATTCAGCAAAACTGTTCTTTAGAAATGAAGTCATTCTGAAATAAACAAAAATGGAAAGAATTTGTCACAAGCAGACCTGTCCTACAAGACATAGTAAATACTGAAATGAAAGGACACTAGATAGTAAGCTGACTCCACATCAAGAAATAAAGAACACCAGAAAAGGTAACTACATAGGTAAAGATAAAAAAAACAGTATAAATATATTTTTTTGGTAACTCTTTCTTTTCTCCTCTCTGATTAAAAAGACAACTACATAAAGCAAAAATTATAAATCTGTTGATGAACATGTATAAAGATGTAATTTGTAGAAAACAACAGCACAAAAGAGGCAGGAAGGAATGGAACTATGTAGGAGCAAAGTTTTTGTGTATTATTGAAATTAAGTTGTGGAACTAGATTTTTATAAGTCAAGATACAAGTATTATAGGTTAAGATATAAGTTCCAACACCCAGGGAAATCACTAAGAAAATGACCCAAAAATATAGCAAAGTGATAGATATATATCTCACGTTATTAATAATTACATTAAGTATAAATGAATTAAACACTCTGATCAAAAGGCAGAGATTGACAGAATAGATTACAAAAAGCATGATCCAATAATACATGGTCTACAAGAGATACACTTTAGATTCAAAGACACAAATAAGTTGAAAGCAAAATGACAGAAAAAGGTATATCATGAAACAGCCAAAAAGAGCTAGAGTGGCTATACTGATATCAGACAAAATAGACTAAGACAGAAATAGTTGCTGGTGACAAAGAAGAACATTAGGAAGATAGAACAATCATAAACATATGTTCACCTAATAACAGAGTCCTAAAATATATGAAGCAAAAGCTGTCAAAATTGAACCAAGAAATAGACAATACTTATGAATTGCAGCTAGAGCAGAGCTTACAGAGAAATTTATAGCTGTACATACCTACATTAAAAAGAAGAAGGCCGGGTGCAGTGTCTCACGCCTGTAGTCCCAGCACTTTGAGAGGCCAAGGTGGGCAGATCATCTGAGATCAGGAGTTCGAGACCAGCCTGACCAACATGGAGAAACCCCATCTCTACTAAAAATACAAAATTAACTGGGCGTGATTGCACATGCCTGTAATCCCATTTACTTGAGAGGTGGAGGCAGGAGAATTGCTTGAACCTGGGAGGTGTAAGTTGCAGAGAGCTGAGATCACGCCTTTGCACCCCAGCCTGGGTGACAGAAGTGAAATTCCGTCTCAGAAAAAAAAAGATCCCTAGTCAATAACCTAATTTTCCACCTTTAGAAACTTAGAAAAACAACAGAAAACTAAACCCGAAGCAAGCAGAAGAAAAGAAAGAACAAAGAATAGAATGGAAATTAATGAAAAGAAAAATATAAAAACAATAGAGAAATATCAATGAAACCAAAAGCTGGGTATTTGAAAAGATGAACAAAATTAACCTTTATTGGGTCAGTTGTGTCAAAACAGTTATCTTTTATGTCCTTAGCTCCCTTTCTCCCATTTTCTACAGGGATTATTTCTAACCCTCTTCATTTTCCTAGATACCCCACCACCGCCACCAAACACACACACACACACACACGCACCACTTGAACTGAATTTACAGGAAACTTGTCATTATTTTCATAGAGAAAATAGAAGCCGTTAGATGGGAAATTCTTCAACTTCTGACCACCAAACTAACTAAGCAGCCCTGGCTCATTCCATGGATCCGTTGAGTCAGTCAGGCTGTGAGAGAAGCCTCTGGCAATGACTTTTGAAAACAAACTGCATATTTAAGTGGGTGATGGATTAACCAGTTTGGATAAACTAAGGGAACCTGGACCTTTGCCTACTGCCACCAACAGAACCAGGGTGGCTCCTGGCTGCTTTGCTTGGGATGAGCTCAGCAATGAAGTGCCTATTTGTTTGCTGGTTAGAAATTGTTCTTAGTATCTGCCTTCCTGAGAATCTTCTTCTCCCCTTGGGCATTTAACATGGGTCCAATATTTTCATGTGACTTTCCCCAGAATTCTGTTTTAAGGGATGCTACTCCATTTTTATTCCATTTGCAGGGAATTAGGTTGTAAACCAATTTACACCCTGTTTAGTTGTCTGACGGAGGAGCAGAGTGTGCTTTTGAACAAACTCTGCTTTTGAAAATTACTTGGAGTGTGCTTTTGGCAATGTCCTGGCCTAATGTTGCAGCATCATGTCAGAGAGGTTGTTTATCATTACTTGTTTACTTCTAAGCTTGGGAAGCAGGAGTGGTATGAAGGGAGGAGAGGTTGAGTGGTGGGGAGGAGAAAGAACAGCCTGTGTACTTGTTTGCTTATGGTGGTGATAATGTTATGCCCTGTCCTTACTCTTGAAGAGAAATTATGCCTAGCTTTACACAAGTAACCTGACCCCTTCCTGCAAAAGGCACTGAGGTATATGTGAACAAAAGAGATATTCTTGCATTTGCTGAAATAAAGAAAAAAGAGAGAAAGGAAAAAGCTAGCAAGTTGTGGCTTCTCCTAATGCTCTATTCCTAAAATTCCTTTATACCTTCATGATTATTATACATAATTTTATGATTATATTGGGTTCCAGCACAAGAGGGAAGCTAAATAGTTCCAAAGCTCTCTTTTGATTCTCTGATCCTCTTGCCTCTGACCTGGGTGATAATAGCAGTGGAGGGGTTGGAAGTTGCTGCGGGGACAGAGGTGGAAGAAGTGTTTCTTTCTTTGTCACCCACAGAGTCCCTGAATATATTTCTCCTCTGGCACCAGAGGGTTTGTGTTGTCAGTTAAGCCCAGAAAAAAACATAATTATAGTGGCTAAGACATGGAGAGATTGGGCTTATCTGGGACTCCAGTGACCGTGGGCTACTCCCCAGGAAATGCAGTTGTTTCATTGCTACTAATCCACAGCCTGCTGTATGGGGGAAAATAATAAATGAGCCCAGAACATTATGTTGGGTTTTGGCTCGTTGACTTAAAAGGCTGAGATTTTTACAGTCATGAACATCTGCTCACAGGAGCCTGCAACATCTGCAGCACTTGTAGTCATTCTTTGCAAAGGACCATAAAGTTTATAGAAAAACGAATCCACCCAGACACAGAGGAGACCTGGCAGAACCACCTTCCTGGCTGAGAAGTTTATTTTGTATTCCAGCCTGAGCTACAGAACATTGTGTGTCTATACCTGAGGATGCGTGGAGAAAACAGAGCTGGGATTTCTTCTCTGCCCTTCTATACACACATGTGAATGCCCCAGTCACACTTACAGAGTCCCTGCTGTATGCTGAGTGCTTTCTCATTTATGTTATCTTCTTTAACTCTCATAACAGCCATGTTGGTGGCCATTAGCTCTTTCCACAGTGGTGTGTACAAATGTACACAGACAATTTTAGGCATACATATTGATTTGGGAATTGTTAAGTCCCAAACATAAGTTTCTGAAGTCTGGATTCACGATTATATGGTGAGGAAAAGGTAAATAGAGGTGGTGTCATATAGAAAGAGCACTGGATTAAGATTGGGAGACCTCCATTCTGATCTCAGTTCTGAGGCCTTTTTATGTTGATTTCTTTGGGGCTGCTATTTCTCATGTATACAGTGTGGGAGTTGGATTTAAGTTTCTCTGTCTCTTATAGTTCTCATTCTAAATAAACCAGGAATCAATACCCAGTATGACTTCAACCATATAACATACATATGTAGGAAAAAGGCAAGAAGGAACTATGCCAAAATGTTTTCAGAGGTTGCCTTTGGGTGGTAGGATTATGAGGGAGCACTAACTTTATTCTTTGTTCTTTTTGGCTTCTTCCAAATCTTCTATAAAGTATGTATATTTTGTCTATGATCTGAAGAATGTTGTAAAAATTTTGAGTCATTTGGTGAAGATAGCACTGCCTTTTTATTGTATTATCTCCTTTTTCAGGTAGACTTCTGTTACAGCAGCCAGATCAAAGTAACATCTCTACTGAGTCTTTGCTACTTAACTATTGTCCACTCAGATCACTACCATGGCACTGCCTTAGATATGCTTACTTGTTGTTTTAGGTGTTTTAGACTTTATGGTATATATGTGTGGTTTATACATGCAACTAGATTGAAAGCTTCTCAAGACCAGGAAGAATTGGTCTTCTGCTTGTTTTTATCTGTTTGTTTGTTTACAGATGCTCTGGTACTACCCATTCTAGGCACTTAGAGTTGTTACATGTTGACAGAGCAAATGAGTAAAAGAGTACATTACAATGTCTTGGATCTAGGAGTTTCTTCCATTATGCAGCCAACACAACTGACAGGGCTTTGCATTAGGGGCCAAGATAGGATTCTAAAAAGTTCTATCCAATGTGGCTTTTGTTTTCCAGGAGCTTGTAGTTCAGCAGGGGAAATTATATACATATATGAATGTCTGCAGTTAAAAACTGTATGATGGGTGCCATTGGAGTGATGGAAACTTTGGAGCATAGGATCTCTGAGGAGGGAGAATTTACTTCCAACAAGATATCAGGAAAATTATACCTGACATTTTAGGCACCTCACAAAACCTCTGGTCTCCCTCCGGTTTCAGACACAGCTGCAGTGGATAGTTCCAGGCAAGCTTGGAGTCAAGCTGACAGCATCCCACCTCAAGTTGGCACATGTATCTTTCAGCTTCAGGGCTTTATCTAATGCTGTGGGAGCTGGCTTGGTCCATGTGCAAGAGCAGTTTAAAGGTGTGGAGAAGATACTGTTCAGTGGGGTAACTCTCAACCAATAGAAGATGGGGGCCAGGCATGGTGGCTCACCAGTAATCCCAGCACTTTGGGAGATGGAGGTAGGAGGATCACTTGAGCCCAGGAGTTTGAGACCAGCCTGGGCAACATGGTGAAACCTCATTTATACAAAAATTACAAACATTAGCTGGGCATGATAGTGCATGCCTGTAGATCCAGCTACTTGGTAGGCTGAGGTGGGAGGATCTCTTGGCCTGACGAGTGGAGGTTGCGGTGAGCCAAGATTGTACCACTATACTCCAGCCTGAGCAACAGAGCAAGACTCTGTCTGAGAGGCATCCCATAGCTTCTCAGGGATCTCTGTAGAATTTACCTCTCATTGCCTTCAACAGTGATCTCAGTAGAGTACCCTTATATTGGCTTGTACTCCATATCTGTTTTACTGTCTTCACTTCTTCACTCAATATCTGTATTCAATTTCTTGTCTCAGGCTCTGTTTTTGGAACAACCTAAACTAAGGCAGAAGCCATTATGGATTCAGAGGCATTTGAACTTGGCCTTGTCCACAGGCAAAGACAAAGAGAAAGGGGAGGTTTCAGTTAGAGGCATGTTGTAGAGAAGGCATGGGAGAGTGTAGTACATTGGTTGCAGTAGTAGTTTTGAAGTTCCTCTTATCAAGACATGGAATCTGTTCTCTACCCATGCAGTCTGAACTGGCTTTGACATGCTTTGTCCAATAAAATACTGCAGAAGTGAGGCTGTGTGAGTTCTAAGCTTGGGCCTCAGGTGGCTCAACATAATTCTGCTCTCATTGTCATGAAGCAGAAACTGCCATATTTGCAAGCCAGAACTAGCCTGCTGGAGGATGAGAGACCATGTGAAGCAATGACAAGCTGACCCAGCTGAGGAATCTTCTAGACCTATAGCCCCCAGCCAGCTCAGCAGCTGACCACAGACATGGGTGAGCACAACTGGACCAGAAGAACCTCTCAGGTAAGCTCAATGCAAATTGTGACTTGAAAAACTGTGTTGTTTTAAGCTACTAAGTTTTGGAATGGTTTGCTATGCAATGAAAGCTAACTAATATATCTAGGGGAAAATTTGATCATTCTGATGAGCTAGAAGATGGCATCCATGGCGAATTGGGGCTACATTAGGCTTTGAATGCCATACTAAAAATTTTAGAATTAATTCAGTAGGTAAAGAAGCACTGTGGGGCTAGGCATGATGGCTCACACCTGTAATTCCAGCACTTTGAGGGGGCCAAGGCAAGAGGATCACTTGAGCCTAGGAGTTTGAGACTAGCCTGGGCACCAGAATGAGACCTCATATCTACAAAAACATTTAAAAAATTTAGCCAGGTGTGGTGATACATGTCTGTAGTCCCACCTACTTGGGAGGCTGAGGTGGGAGGATTGCTTGAGCCTGGGAACTTGAGGCTCTAGTGAGTGTGATCATGACACTGTACTCCAGCCTGGGTGATAGAGTGAGACTCCATCTCAAAAAAGAAAAAATAGCAAAGAAGCACTGGAAGAAAAGAATGGCTGAACATCAAAGATTTGGGTTCCCCATTCTGTAGTGTTGAGTAGACCTTACAAAATGGGGTAGACCCCAATTTGCCAGAGAGAGTCTACCCAGCCAGGGACCGTCTTTCCCCAGTTCTCTTTGCACATAACTAGTTCTCTCCAGTGGGGGGCAAGCGGCAGGGGTATGTGTAACCTTCAGGCTGAGATGGCTAGGGGTTAGGTATAGGACCCTCCAAGCTATCTCTCTGTCCCATCTGGCAGCTGGATGATACCCAGGCAATCTTGCAATTACAGGATGGTAGAACCTCAAGATGAACATACCCCAAATTCCTGAGTCTCCCTGTGGAGGAGAACCATTCAGCAGAGTGGACTTTGCATGAGCAAGAAATAAACTTTTATCATGTTAGGTCATTGAGATTTGGGGGTTGTTGCAGCATCTGGCATTACTTGCCCTGACGAATGTTGGCACCATCACAGGAATTTGAGTTGGATATTCTACTCCTCAGAACAGTGGTTTGGAGATGTAGGCTTTAGCAGCCAAAGGCAAGGTGAAATGGCTCCTCCAGCCTTCTGGGACTAAGGAGACAATGACCTGGATATCACTTTGGCTATGAAAGCAAAAAGGAAAGCACCAAAGTAGAGTGTCCTTTCAAGTTAGACATTTTACTTCTAGGGTAAGAAACTGGTTAAATGTGGACAGTCCTACCATGCACAAGAAAATATTTACTCCTAAACTTGTTTCCATCTGTTTGGTTGTTAGTTAGAAAACTGGCTCTAGCATTTCAAGATTGGAATCTTCAAAGGCCAGTTCTTCAAAAAAAATACATCTGAAGGTTCTTTTAAAGGATAATGATAATAATGCCAGATCTGCCAGAGAGGCACTGTCCCTTCTCTGAGTCTGAGATACATTTTTTCTTTCTGCCATGCACTACTGAGATCCTAATCTAAACAAAATAGATGCCATCATTTGGCTGCTTAGTTCTTTGTGAGTGACACAGGCCCTCCTGAGGATCTTTAGGAATTTTCTAGGGAAAGATTTAGATGGATTTCACTTCTGGTCACTCTGGGGGAAATTCAGTGCCTGTCTGTGGGGGCATTTTGGAGCCACATGCTTCTGAGAGAGACTCATCCCTTAGAATTGCTCCTTGAGACAACAGGCCATCCTTGGCACTTTGGAGCTGTGGCACTGGCACCAGTAACTTTGCTCCTTTGTGCCATTGGTTGGCTTGGCCTGGCCTCTCCCCACCTCTCTCTACCAGACTCCAAAGGCCAGGTCTATCTCAAACAGTGAAAACTTTGTAGGACATCCTTGACTCCATCTGTCTGGCTGGCAGGGTGTTTGCTTATTGCCTGTGGCCACACCAACAGACACCCTGCCTACAGGTCCCCTGGTATTGGCCTCTCCCCTGCTCTAGCCTGTTTGTCAAGTCTTCTTGGCCTGGCCTGCCCCAGCCAAGCCCAGATTTTGACAATATCCCAAGGGCAGCTGTATCTCTCCAGCTGTGCTTCATGGCGGCCTTGGAATGCTTCCCACCCAGCTCCCAGAGGCCTCTGGAATGTTGAGAGAGAGCTTTGACCTAGACCTGGCTCACCTCACACCATAACTAACCAGTTTATTATAGCATGCAATAAACCTCAAACCAGCTTTACTCAGATTCTTAAAGGGCCAGTTCGAAACAACCCATATCATCCTGGCACAGCATAATGCTAATTTTATTTAAACCTCTTTCTAACATTGAAGTGGGCAAAATGTATCTTCAGCATCCCACATGCATCCACTTTAGGCCTTTCAAGAGATGTGAGATTCCTTCTAATATCTGAACAAATATGCCATAATTATAATTTTTTTTTTTGAGACGGTCTCACTCTGTTGCCCAGGCTGGAGTGCAGTGGTGCGATCACAGCTCACTGCAGCCTTGGCCTCCTGGGCTCAAGCAATCCTCCTAACCCAGTCTCCCTAGAGCTGGGACTACAGGTGCACACCACCACACCTGGCTAATTTTTATATTTTTATTATTTTGTGGAGATGGCATTTTGCCATGTTGCCCAGCCTGGTCTCAAATTCCTGGGCTCCAGCAGTTCACCCACCTCAGCCTCCCGAAGTGCTAGGATTACAGGTGTGATCCACCGCACCTGGTTTATAATTATAATGCTTATGTTTTTCTTCTGCACTTGTTTTTAAGAGCTGAACCTAAGAATAATACTGGGACTGAAATATTGGCCACCCCTATGATGGGAGGTTGCTTAATAATGATGATGATGATGATGATGATGATAGTGGTGGTAACACTAACCAATGTTCATTGAGTACATGTCAGGCTCATCTAAAGATTAATTATATACATGATCTTATTGAGTCCCATGATATGTTTGCCCTGTGAGATAGATGTTACCCCATTTTGTAGATGAGGAAACAAATATACAAAGGCTAAATAATTTGCCTAATTTCAGAAAATACAACACTAAGTAGGTAGGCTTAGAATCCTGGCCATGTCATACTAGAATTTGTGCTGTTAGCTCTGTTATCCTGTATCTTGATTTGTGGCAGACAGGCTGATATGGTTTGGGTCTGTGTCCCCACCAAAATCTCATAGCAAAGTGTAATTCCCATTGTTGAGAAAGGGACCTGGTGGGGGGTGATTGGATCAGGGGATTGGATTTCCCTCTTACTGTTCTTGTGATAGTGAGTGAGTTCTCATGATATCTGGTTGTTTGAAAATGTGTAGCACTTCCTCCTTCACTCTTTTCCTCTTGCTCCACACACGTAAGATATGTCTACTTCCCCTTCACCTTTTACCGCGATTATAAGTTTCCTAAGGCCTCCCAGCCATGCTTTCTGTACAGCCTGCAGAACCATGAGCCCATTAAACCTCTTTTCTTTATAAATTACCCTGTCTCAGGTAGTTCTTTATAGCAATGTGAGAATGGACTATAGGCCCTAGGTGATGGTTTTTCTGTCTTAATTAAATCTGGCAGCAGTAATGGTAGAATTTTTTCTATACTGGGACAAACAATTGGGAGTTATTTGTTTATTCTGTTTAATTACACTAGTCAGTGTCAGCTCTTCAAAGCAGAAAAATTCAAATAACTTCCTAGAATTCAGAATACAAAATTAATACATAATTTTACCACCCAGAGATACACTGTTAACACTTGAATATTTTATTTAGTATTCATTTTTAATGTTTTCTAACATATTAATAATAAAAGTAATTTTAGAAAGTACAGAGAATCAAAAAGAAGGAAATCAAAATCATTCCAAATTTTACTATATTGTTACTTTCCAGAGTCTTTGTGTGTGTATCATAGTCCTTTATAATCTGAGCTTTGTAATTTGATAATATTTTATAAATGTCTTTCATCTAAAATAATACCTCGATTAGTTTTCTATTTCAGTATAACAAATTACCACAAATTCAGAGGCTAAAAACAACACATATTAATTATCTTACAGTTTCCACGAACCAGGAGCTCAGGCACAGTTTAGCTTGATTCTCTGCTCAGAGTCTCACAAGGCTGCTATCATGAGGTAGATCAAGCTGTGTTCTCATCTGGAGGTTTGACTGGGGAAGGATTCTCATCCAAGCTCATTTGGGTTGTTGACACAATTTATTTTCTTGAGGCTGTATGACGAGGGCCTGACTTCTTCCTGGATCTTGAATGGAGGCTGCCCTTAGGTCCTAGAGGTCACCCATGATTGCCTGCCAGGTGGCCCTCTCTGTATCATGGTGGTTTGTTTCCTTAAGGCCTGTAAGATGAGTATTATATCTCTGTCTCTATCATAATCTAAGCACAAGAGTGAGATCCCATCACCTTTGCTATATTCTATTTGTTAGCAGCAAGTCTCAGGTCTTGCTCATACTCTGCAAGTGGAGGGTATTACACAGGGTGTGAACATGAAGCTACTCTAGGGTTCATTTGCCATACACCACTTAGAATTGAGCGACACTTGAAATAGTGTGGCTCAATTCTAAGTGGTGTATGACAAATGAATCCCTTATATTTGAACCTTTAATGAATCCCTTATATTTCAACCTTAGCATTCCCATTTTTTTTTTTTTTTTTTGGTCATTTTAAATAAAACTGCAGTGATCACCCAATCACCCTTGTGGTTCAATCTTTGCATAGGCCCTTAATTATTTTCTTTTCATGAATTATAAAAGATGGATTTGTTGGGTTAAAAAGTTCACATATTTTAGAGGCAATCGATAGTGTTGCTAAATTGCTCCCTAGGTCAATTTCCCTGAGTGGTGTAGGAGGGCACAGGAGGCATTTTAGTAAACTAACCTAAGTTAACATTTGTAAAGTGCTTGAAGAGTCCTGGGCACACTGGAAAATCATATGTACATATTAAGTAAAATGAATTAAAAAAAAAACGAATTGAGTTATGTCATCCTTACAACAACCTGTGAAGTAAATACTAATGCTCTTCCTATTTTATAGAGGAAGATGAGGCCAGAAGGGTAAACAAAAGATGACTAATTTAAATACCAAAGGCTTGAACTGCATTCCAGCTTCTTCACTCACCAAGCATATTACTAAGCAAATTATTTTTCTTGTTTGAGTTTATTGTCTCCTTTGTCAAATGGGGTTAACGGCACTTACACTACCTCGTGTACATCAAGGGAGTTAATGCTTGGGCCGGTACTTGAAAACTGTAGATCAATGATTCTCACCTCTGGTTGCACATGGAATCACCTGGGGAGCTTTAAAAATGACAGATGCCTGGGTCCTGGCCCCAGAAATTCTGATGTAATTGGTTTGGGTCATGGCCTGGGTATCAGGATTTTTTAAAGCTCTCAGGTGATTCTAATGTGCAGCTAGGGTTGAGACCCACTACTAGAGCCACACACACTTGCCAGGGATTATTTCTGCATACAGCTGAGGAAGCAACATTCAGTTCTTGTTCTCTGCTCTGAGCTGTCAGGAAATGGCCTGCTAGGGTCAGGCTGGAATCAGACCTCTGTCTTAAACTCCAGAGTCAACTCAGTCTGCTAAGTTAGTTTGGGAAGCCATCAATTACCTGCTGTTTTACCCTCCGGTGTGGATCCCTGGGCAGCAGGGCATCAGCCTCAGCTGTGCTGGTAGGGCTGCTTTTCAATGGAGCCTGCTGTCACTGCTGCCGCCGCTGCTGCTGCTATTTTTCTAGAAGCTAAAGCAGATCCTCACATCAGAGCTTCAGCTCCCTGCTGGCTGTCAGTCACAGCTGCATGCCTGAGACTGAGGGACCAGATGCCTGGCTGCCTGCCACTGGAGCTGGGTAGCAGATTTGCTGAGGTGTCTTTGGGGCCAGGCCAGCCTTCCAGTTCACCGTGAAGGCAGAAGATGAATTTCTCTGAGCAGCCGAATGCAGTTCGAAATGAACGTGATCAATCAAAGGAATGAAAGCCTTGGTCAAGTGGCCCCAGCATGACAGAGAAGGCCAGCACCAACCTCTGCCTTTCTCCTACGCCTGAGAAATTGGGAGAAGGTATATGTGTATGCCATTTTGCTGAGGTCACTACCCAGTGATTATGGGGGAAATGGTGGTGTAGAGAAAGACAAAGAAGAAATGGAAAACTCGTATTTCAGACAGGCCTACTAGGTGTCAGGCATTGTATGGACATGTTAAATGTGTAATCTCATGGAATCTGAGTGATACAACAACCACAAGAATTAGATATGATTATCTCCATTTTACAGATGAAGAAACTGAACCTTAGAGGGGAAACCTCCTTGTGAGATCACATCACTAGCAAATGACAGAAGCAGAATTCATGCTTTCACCTGCTGGCCTGCATAGCACTTGTTTTTTGTATACCACTCTGCTTCTCAAATTTTTAAGGGACATTTTTGATCCAGGCAGCTAGTTTTTTGTGTGAGTTGCCTTGCCTCCCATTAGGATTGTTGCCATCAGGGCCCATCCTTGGCCTAATAGTGGAATATTGAAGGTTGCTTTTGTCATGGTCCAGCTTCTTCATTCAATTAATTTAGGCAATGTTAGCTGCTATAACAGACAAACCTCCCAATTTTGAGGGGCCTAACACAATAGACATTTATTTCTTGCTGACATAGTCCAGTTGGTCATGTGAGGATAAAGGTTTTGCTCCATGCAGTCATGCAGAAATCCAGGTCCCTTCTGACTGAGGCTCTGCCCTCCCCTAGCGCTTTAGTGTCATCCACTAGGTTCTCTACCCCAGAAAGGCAGGTGGAAGGAAGTACAGATTTACCCACACCAGAGGGTAAAGCAGCAGGTAATTGATGCCTTCCCAGGCTAACTAAGCAGACTGTGTTGACTCTGGAGTGTTAGACAGAGGTTTGATTCCAGCCTGATCCTAGTGGGCCATTTCCTGACAGCTCAGAGCAGAGAACAAGGACTGAATGTTGCCTTCTCAGCAGTATGAAGAAGTGAAGGAAATGGATTTCAGTGAATATAGAGTAGTTCTGTTCACAACCATGTATGCTCCTGAAGTGTCTTCATTCTTGGGGCCTTACCTTGTTGATCTTACCTACACCTTCTCCAGAAACCCTTCTTACAATTAATTTCAGTTCTCCTCTAATTCATAATTACCTTCTACCAAATTTCTGCCCATCGTGCACAGGCCAGGGCAGGAAGACCAAGGGTACCCAGCCATGGCTCTGCTGAAGGTCTCTCCAGGGCCACCTCACGCCCAAGTGGCACTTGGGCTAAAGAACATGAGTCCCTCACAAGATCACTGGCCCACCTTCTGCTGGCCCTTCAGAGGTGGGAGTCAATAATGGGGAGGCTGCCAGCCCTTGGCTTCCCTCTTCGTTTGACTAATGATGATGAATGTCAGTGTGTGACTCCGAAAGATTCAACTACTTTTCCTGCAGTGTCTCCTCCTTGGTGTGTTTTCTTTCTTCCTTAGCTCTGCTAGCTTCAGACCCCAGGGAAATAATGAGTTTACAATGATGGACGGTAGGGATTTTTCACAGCTGCGAATTCTGAAATCCTGAGTCAGCAGGATCTGTGCTACCAAGACACATGATTTAGAAGCACTCTCCATTAAGACTGACAATGTTCCCTTAATATTTCCATAACCCTCTGTGATCAAGGACGCTTATAACTTTAAGTTTCCTTCAGAGCAAATATGGCAAGGAAGGGCCCAGTCAATGTCAAATAAGCATTCTTCTGCTATCTTCCCTTCCCAGGTGAAAGTGCTCCCAAATCCTTCCTCATTGGTATGCCAGGAGGAGTGGTCAGAAGTCAAACCTGTGTGCCTTTTCCATGACACTTTTCAGAAGCACGAGGGCTAGCCCAAGCAAAGTTTATCTGGGATGTCACTTTCAGTAGCTTTCAGGAGACCTATTCACATTTTAGTGGGGAAGACCTTGGTCTAGAGAACCTTGCCAAGATTAGAGAGAAACGGCAGTTGCTGAGGGGAGGCAGGCCTTGTGGCTTATGGCTGAACTAGGAGGCAAGCTGGCCTAGATGCCTGTCACCAGATTGTGTATGCAAAGGTCTGAGGCTCTTAAGCAAAATTCTCACCCTGCTCCATCTTTATCTAGTTGAGTAGTGGGACCCACAGCCTCCCAATACCAATACTCACTTTTTGCCTTAAGTCAAGTTCTCTAGAAGTAAACTGATTTCAGACTTCATAGGAAAGTACTGATTTAAAGGCCAGTTGGGGAGCGCAGAAGTGGCAGTGAGAAGGGAAGGAGGCCAAGCGAGGGGTGCATCAGGGAAAACCCCATGGAGATAAAACTGACTCAATCCTGCAGCAGTGCAGGATTAGTGTCTCCATCACGAGATAGTGTCTCCATCAGGGGACAAGGGGGTTTATACCCTGTACCCATCAGCCATTTTGCCAATGGGTTGTCCCTGGGCAATTCCAGCTTTCTGTACCCAAGGACCAAGCAGGCTCTGGCAGCCTAGGGCAGCCGCCTAAGACATGGGTGCTGGCAGTTTGGTGGAAAATCCCACCAGCGACCATGCACAAAAATGGGGAGTGGCTCTGAAGCCAATTGTGTGAATTACTCATGGTCTCTGCTTGTTCCTCACCGACCCTATGCCCAATTGGAGGCTGCTTTTGTCTTTTGGAACAGCACTTAATATCAGCTTTATGCTAAGAGCACAAAGTGAGTTTTACCTGGGTCCTAGGACTCCCAGGGATAGTCTCTATAGGGGAGAGCTTTGTGGTAAGTATAGGGCTTTCAAAGCCCCTCTCTATATAGGGCATTGTTCACCATTACAAAAGCTGAATGCACAACTCAAGCAGAGGAGGGAGGATGGCCTGGGATGTAGACCCAGATGTTAGAAACGTGGAATAATAAATTTTCAACCCATGTGTCTGCCCACAATGGAATGAATAAATCAGTTGTGGTAGATTTATATAATGGAGTACTATACCACAGTAAAAATGAAGGAACTATAGCTGTATGCACCAACATGGCTGAATCTCAGAAATGAGATATTTGATGAGAAGAATCATAGAGGGAGTTATGCAGTATGATTCCATTTGCATAAAGTTCCATGAATGGAAAAAAGATACATGCATAGGGTGATTAAAAAAAATAGAAAGCAAAGTGAGTGGGAGATTAAGACACATTAAGGATAATGGTTACCTTTGGTGGGGTGGGAAGGGGAGTTCAATTGTAGATGGACATAAGGAGTGCAGGGGCTTCTGGATATGATAAAGTTCTACTCCTTAGGCTGGGTAATGGTACGTGGATGTTCATTTTATTGCTTTTCTTTAGACTATGCATATACATATGTTTTATACATTCTTTTGTATGATATATACACATTTTTATTGATACTTTAAGAGAGTAATAATAGAGAAACTTCTGGAGCATCTCTTCTCTCAAAAAATTCATGCAGGTAACACTTCCTAATAGGAATGGGGCCATGGAAAGCAAGGGATATTCTACAAGAGCTCCCTCAGCTGCTAAGAAGTCAAGCTACACGTTTCTCTGAGGGTCGCTGGGAATTCCTTCCCTTTTGGAAGCTCAGGGTAGAAGCAAGGGTGGGAGAGGAGATTGGGATTAAAAAGTATTATTTCCATGAGATAAGCCCCCTTGCCTTCTAGAAAACCATGAATCAGCAAAATATGGCCCACAGACTAAACCCTGCTGGCTCCTTGTTTTTGTAAACAAAGTTTTATTGAAACACAGCTGTGCTCATTCATTCACCTATTGCCACTGGCTGCTTTCACGCTGCAGCAACAGTGTTAAGTAGTTAATACAGAGACTATATGTGACCCACAAAGCAGAAAATATTTACTATTTGGCTGTTGAAGAGGAAGTTTGGCAATCTGTGGTCATCCAGTCCCCAATCCTGCAGTGTGCTGAGGCAGTGGTGCTCAAACATGAATATGCACAGGAATCACCTGGAAGCTTGTGAAAATGCAGATTCTGACAGTGTGCCAGGGATGGGACCTGAGACGCTGCATTTCTAACAAGCTCCCAGGTGATGCTGATGCTGCTGGTCCATGGACGACACCTTCAGCAACAGGATGCTTATTGACGATGATCTCTTGGCTCTCATTCATTCCATAAACATTCATTGAGTATCTTCAGCATGTCAGGCCCTGGGGACACTGAGCTGAAATCAAGGCAGCATCTGAGCTTGAGAAATTTAGTCCAACAAGGGAGGCAGAAGCATTCCAGTGTTACCAGGTCATCGTTCTGTACGACATGAAGGACAAAATGTTGCCCAGAGGAGGGAGGTGTGCCTTCTTGGAGTTGTCAGGGATTGCTTCCTTCAGCAGGTTGCATCTGAATGGGCATTGGTGGTGAAAACATGCACTCGAAGAAATGCAGTTGAGGTGAAGGAAAGAGCAGGGTGAATCCGTAGCTGTGGGGAAAGAGCTAGCATGTTCTGAGAGTGTGGAGCCTATTGGCATTGGGTGAGCCTGTAGACCTCACAGACCATCGCTGAACTTCATGATGATCTTAGCAATACTCTTCACCCTCTCTCCACCAAGCCTTTCCTGACACCTACCAAAAGAGACACACTTCCTCTCCCCATTGCTTTTTCTCTGAGGACAGAAGCATTAATGAATCTTGAAAACTCCAAATCCCCTGAGGTGGGAGGGTGGCAGAGGAGCAGGTAGTGCTTCCAGGTGGTGCTGGAGGGCACAGGTATGAGAATGCAGCATGGAAGAGAGGACCTTCAGCTCTGCCAACCCAACCAGGTGCTGGAAGCTGGAGCCAGAGATCAGACTGGCTTTGCCTGGGGCAGCCGCTCTTCCATGGAGAGTCAGGGCAGTCCTGTTTCCTCAGAGGCTGCCTTAAATTGTTCTCAATTATGGTGGCCTCTTGCTATGTCAGGTCAAAATTGCAGAATTTTAAAGCTAGGAAGTACATTGAAGGTCATTTGGCTAAGCCTTCTGTTTGTATACACGGCAGAATTCAACTCATTTGCACATGGGGTGTGTGACAAAAAAGTTATTTTTATTTGATCCCTAATGAGTCTGCTAAGCTCCAACCTGCTTATTTGGTGGAATAATATTAAATGAAATGTCTGATCTCGTTTAAACATAGACCTTCGGAAGATACTCAGACTCTCGTTGGGTGAAAACTTTTCTCAGCACTTCCCCAACTCTGGGAAAAAAAGAACTCAGGCAGGTTCCTTAGCCTTCCCTGGGTGTTAGGCCAATGCCTTTTGCCGGTGCATCTTGGGATCTAATGTCTCTCTCAGTGTGGTCAAGGACTGTGGCCCTACCAGAATGACCAGGACTCAGCTGGGCTCCTGATGACTACAGATCCGTGGGTTTTTGCAAAGGCCTCTGCAGCCTGTTAGAGAGTGGCATTGTCCTGCTGAGGCGGGCTTGTGGCAGGTCCTCTGTCTCTGAACTTAGGTATCATATCCTATAGGGATTGAAGGCAGCTTGGGAAGACCAGGGACCCCTCTGCTTGATCCCATGGTGCTACCCAGTTGACTTCAAGGTGACAGTTTCAGGTTTGTTGGAGGCTCTCTTGTCTCCATGTGGCTACCACACAAAGGGAAGCTCAGGACACATGGCACTACTGCTCCCTCACCTCACACACTCCTTCTACCAGCCATAAATTCTTAGGCAGGGAAAAGGGGTGGGTTTTCCCTTTACTTCCCCTTTGTCATAGTTCCTTCTTCCTGGCTTTAGCTATGCCTTCATGGCAGACAAAGTCCTCCCCTTTGCCCTATAGTAAAAAACCCAGGAGCTGAGTCTTCCAAGCTTATTCACTATTGGCTACAGGAGTAGACAAAGGATTCTGGAAAGTCCTTCCTCAAGACAGTTTCTTGGCTTGTAAGCCCCTTGCCTGTGGCACAATCCAATTTTGAATGTCAAAAAGTCAAATATTATTTTTGGTTTTCTGTCTACAGTCCCTCTGTAGCAAAATCTCTCTCTCTCTTTTTATTTATTATTTATTTTTGAGACAGAGTCTTGCTCTGTCTCCCAGGCTGGAGTGTAGTGGCGCTATCTCTGCTCACTGCAACCTTCACCTCTCGGGTTCAAGGGATTCTCTTACCTCCGCCACCATAGTAGCTGGGATTACAGGTGCCCGCCACCATGCCCGGGGAATTTTTGTATTTTTTTTTTTTAGTAGAGGTGAGGTTTCACCATGTCGGCCAGGCTGGTTTTGAACTCCTGGCCTCAAGTGATCCACCTACCTCGGCCTCCCAAAGTGCTGAGATTATAGGCATGAGCCATCATACCCAGCCCCCTCTGTAGCAAAATCTCAATCTCCTCTCACCCTACCACACCCACTCCCACCTCTTATCAACTAGGTGCCTTGGGCTAATCAGGGCAAAGTCACATTTTTGAGAAGGCACAGGAGAGATGTACTGTAAAATTGTGGGGAAAATACTGTCCTGTGGTCTATCCATGAGGCAGCTGAGTGTTATACATTTAGGTTGCTTTGCCTGAGGTTATGTCTTGGGGGCCCCCATTCCCCAGACCTGTGAGTGTTGGCTGATAGTTCATAGCTGCTCCTGTCTCTGCAAGCTGTGCCCCTCCCCTACTCATTCAAAGCCCCCAGACTTTAACAAATGACTGACTGGCATAGGGGTATAAAAGCCTTGCCCTGAGGTTTGACTAACTCCAAGGTGCTTTTATGCTCCCTGTGGGCTGCTGTAAGGTCATGCTGAAGCTAGTCTCCAGTAAAAACCACATCTATTTTTTTTTTTTTTTGAGACGAAGTCTCGCTCTGTCTCCCAGGCTGGAGTGCAGTAGCGATCTCAACTCACTGTAACCTCTACCTCCCAGGTTCAAGCCATTCTCCTGCCTTGGCCTCCCAAGTAGCTGGGATTACAGGCATAAGCCACCATATCCAGCTAATTTTTGTATTTTTAGTAGAGATAAGGTTTCACCATTTTGGCCAGGCTGGTTTCAAACTCCTGACCTCAAGTGATCCACCTGCCTCGGCCTCCCAAAGTGCTGGGATTACAGGCGGGAGCCACCGCGCCTGGCCAGGACCACATCCTTGCTTAGGCTTTTCTCCCTGCCCCATCCTGCTCCCCACCAATCAATCGCTTGAACAAAAATCCCTATCTCTGGCTCTGCTGCTGGGAAACATAACCTGAGACCTACTTAGGGTTAGATTAATACCAGCTGTTTCAGTTTTCTGTTGCTGCTTTAGAAGTTTACCATAAACTTGGAGACTTAAACCTGCTACACTAGGCCTGTGAATTTGGGAAATAAGTAGAGAGCAACCTAAAGTCAAGGAGTGTCCTATCTACAGCTTGTATGACAGAAAGAAATACCAGGAGTTGGGGAAGAAGTTGCCCTGGATCTTGATCACGAGTGTGTCTGTTGTCAGTGTCTAGTCTCAAGTCTACAGGCCTAATCCTCCAGAATGAGGGAGAAACAGACATTTGGAATTCCATTAAGGGGTTACCTGCCAAGTGGGGGTTGCAGGGTGGGTGTAGGAGGATGGAACATGGATATGGGGGTTCATTGGAGACGAAACTGTTAACTAAAAGTACTAAACCCCCAAAGTAGATGTAGCCACACAGGAAGGCTATGGTTTATGTTTTTGGTAAATAGAGGAGACATGTAAGTGGAAGAAATAAATAAGGCAAAAAACCCAAGAACATTTTTTCATGTAATATTCTGAAATGCACTCATGGCCTCACTTTGCACAGTAACACACTTACTTCGGGGCTTTGTCTGACCATGTAACCTGGTTCATTTATGTGGTAGGGAGCTTTTCTGCCCAGCTGATCTTTGATTCTTCCAGTCTCCTGGTTTGAACTGCTCCATTCTGTCATAGCAGAACTGTAAAACCAAGAAAGGCATAGAATGAAAAGCTGAGCTGAGATGCTTTTCCTTTCTTTGCTGATGACTATGAATTATTGTGGTTGAATGATAACTCCCTTTGGGATAGATGGTAAATGATGGATGGGAGCAGCAGTGCTAGACTGACATCTTCTGGAAGGGAGTTGGTTGTCAAGGCCTTTAGGAAGTCCCTGTGGGTCCCTAGCCCCTTGTCTTTAAGCTTGCTATGCTATGGGCGTGAAGGCCTCTCACCACAGGCGGGGGTTCTTAAAGTCTTTGGTTAATCCTGGTATGTTAATTTCTGTAAAGTTTAGTGCACAGTTGGCTCCTCTGTTCAGTCTTTCCTTGACTTGGTTTGCATGCCCCAAATCCAACCCTAACAGATGACTCCACGCACCTACTAATGAAACAACATCACGTTATGGAATGAAAAAGCAGACTAGGTTTTGTCTTAGTTTCATCACTTATTAGCTCTGTGATCTTTGTCTGGCGGGACTGTATTTTCCAAAGGTGGCTGGAGTAGTAGCTTCTATCTTACATGTTCTTCTAGAACTTTGCCTTCCTCCATCAAAAGGTAGAATCTAATGACCTTCCCCTTGGAGCTGGCTGGGTGGATTTGTGACTATTTCTACAAATAGAATGTGGTGGGAAGTGATGTTGCATGACTTCAGAGGTTAGCTTCTGAAAGGATCATGCAACTTGTGCTTGATTCTTTTGAGACACTCTCTTGGGACTCAGTCACCATGCTGTGAGAAAGCCTAAGCAGCCTGTGGAGCGGCCTAAGTGGAGGGAAAGCAAGGACCCTGACCCACGATCCTGACTGAGCTCCCAAGTGACAACTGACACCAGCTTACCAACCATGTGAGTGAACCATCTTGAAAGTAGATCTTCCAGAGCCCAGGTGAGCTGCCCCAAATGATACCACTGAGAACAGAGATGATGCATCCCTGCTGAGTACTTAAAGAATTGGATATTTGGGGGCAGACATAAATTGTTGTTGTTTTTCACAATAAACCTTGATAATAAGTTTTGGGGTGGTTTGTTGCACAGTAATAGCAGGTAACTGCAACATTTGGGACTCAAGAGGGACCCAAGAGGTCCCCAACATTTGGGACCCAAGAGGGACCAAACACTTCAGAATACATTTTATAGGTCCAACATCATCAGTAGATGTATAAGGATGTCTTTGTGCTATGGCTGTAGGGGGAAAAAACCTTGAAGCAACCAGAACACCAGGCAACTAGAAATGATGATTGCACAAATTGTATATCCTGTTTGCACATTAGATTGTGCAGTTATTGCAAAGAATCAATTTGATCCATATTAATTGCCTTAGAGAGATGGCTATGATGTATTGTTAAGGTAGAAAAACACATTGCAGAGTAGTCTATAACATGATCAATTTTTTGTAAAAATGAACAGCAATTAACTCCCTTTGTACATGTGTATATATGTTTACAGGAGTATAGAGAATTTCGTAGAAAGACACCATGATGATAACATTAGATATGCCAGCAATATTTGGAAGTGGGGCAAGCAGGAATCATGGTCATAGTGGTGATACTGCAGAGGTTTTTGGGGTAAAAATATTAACTTTATACATCTTTGGATTGTTTTACTTGGTACAATGACCATATCTTGTTTTTGAAATAAAGGAAGTGCAAGAAAGGAAAATAAACTTTCCTACTAAATTTAAGAAAGAAATTGGAACTTGGAATCTGACAGATCTAAATTTGAATCCCAGATCTGCTACATACTAAGCGATCTTGAGTAAGTTACCTGACCTCCCTGGCTTCTCTTTCCTCACCTGGAAAAAGGAAGAATAACGATGCTTACCTTGCAGAGTAACTGTTGAGATTAAAGGAGAACATCCTTCTGTGTGATTACCCTCAATATAAGCCTTAGCTCCACATATCCCGTCTTGGTTGATGTTCCACCTGAAAACTATGGTCCAACAGACAAAAAAGAAAGAAATTAGCACTTCAGGCTTTGATTCTCTCTCTCTCTGTGTCTCTCTGTCTGTCAGTCTCTCTCTTTCTCTCTCTCTCTCTCTCTCTCTCTCTCTCTCTCTCTCTCACACACACACACACACACACACACACACACACAGAAATGCCAAAAGAAAATTGTGGGGGACAAGTAAAATGTTACCACACTTCATTAAAATCCTTTCTCCTACTACTTCTCCTGTCAACCTCCACACAGATGCTAATGATGATGATGCTAATGATGATGATGATTCATTGATCCTTGACTGTGTGCCAGAAACTTTGTGTTTTACATGTATTATCACATCTCAATGTCAAAAATAGGTAAGCAGCAGAGTGCCAGGATTGTTACTCAGGCAGTCTGGGTACAAAACCAGCCTTCTTAACTATGCTGTCCCTCGCTGGCACCCCCAAATTCACTCTTTCTCTACTTTTCAAATCCCCAATATTTCAAAATTTGAAATATTTTGAAATATATCTCTCTTCTCCCACTCAGTTCTTCCTTGCCTAAAAGTATACTGTCTTCATTCCAGGCTGGACATAGTACCTGGACTTCTCTTCATGCTCATGGACCATGTAGGGCTGCCCTAGACTAGAAGCCGTGGAGACTCCTGGTCCTGCTCTTCCCTCACCCTCCTAGGGGGAAGCATAAGGAATCTTCAACATGGTCCTTCTCTCACTATGACCTCTGAGAGAAATTATCGTGGACAAGTTGGTGAACAACATTTTCTGTCTCAGGTTATGGTGGGTTGCAAGAATGGTCACAAATTCTTCCCTTCCCTGTATCCACACTCTTACAATGTTTGTGGATCTGGTTTGGCCACGTGACTTGATTCAGTCAATGGGAAAATAGCAACCATGACATAAGGAGACTCCAAAAGCGCCTGCATAATGGGGTTTGCTCCTATAGGACCCTTCCACTAGGTGACCAAGCCTGGGTTAGCCTGCTGGAGAATGCAAGGCCATGTGGAAGAGAACCAAGATGCCTCAGCTGACCTGCAGCTGACTGGTGATGCACAGCAGACCCAGCCATCCGCTGAGCCTGGCCTAGCTCAGGAACACTGCACAGCTGAATCCAATTCAAATTGCCATCTATAGACTCATGTGCTCAATAGTGGTTGATCCATAGTTAGCTTTATGCAAAGCATTCAGGACATACAAATAGATACTCAATAAATATGAGTTTCCTTCTTCCCCTTTCCCTTGCCCCATAATCACTCTCTGTCTTAAACTGATAAAGGTAAGGCCATTCAAGTAAAGCTTCATATTTAGCCAATTCAAGTAGGGCTTGTGACTTTTTGTTCACATGGGTATCTTCTTGGCCAGCACAAGTCGTGCTTGAACTGACTGTCTTGTTCTGTCTGTGGCTGAGTATATTATTTTCCCAAAAATGGCCATAATATTTCCAGTTTCACATGCTCTTCCAGAACCTTGCCATTCCCTTATCAACAGGTGGAGTCTATGTTGTTTCCCTCAGAATATTGGGTGGAACTTTGCGACAGACTCAAGGAATAGAATACAGTATTATTTGTGATTAGTAATAATAGACTTCAGAAGCTAGGTCATAAAAGGCAATACATCTTCTACCTAGTGTACCCTTTTTCTCTCTCCCTATCTCTCTCTCTCTCTCTCTCTCTCTCTCTCTCTCTCATCTATCTATCTTAGGACAGGCTCCATTGGAGTCCTGAGCTGTCCATGTAAGAAGTCTGGCTACCTTGTGGCTGCCATGTTGGAAAAGCCACAGGGAGAGACCTCATAGAAGTAGAGAGAGATGCTGCAGAGTCCCAGTTGTTCAGCCTAAGCACCAGACATTTGACCGAATAAGGTTGCAAGATGAACAGCCCCAGCACCTCTCTAACTGCAGCCTCATAGATAACTAGAATACCACCTCTTCTGGTGCAGGTAACTTTACCATGATAGTTTCAGACATAGTCTCCAGGCCCAATGCAGTTGGCAGCTTTTTTCCTTATGTACATAATCCACAGCTGAGAACTCCAGGCTGCTGCTGGCCAAGGGCACAGTGAGCATGACAGCCAGTCATTAGTAGACAACAGAAGGACAGTCAGAACTCACAGTCAGAAAATGAGGAAGGGAGTGATGAATTAGGGAAAATCAGAAATAGTTACTTTTGTCAATTTGTAAATGAAATATTATTTTTCATCTTTCAAATAGTCACAGTAAAAAAGACACATAGCCCAGTGACTGACATTGCAAAGGCATTTGATGTGAAACAATAATAGTTAACAATGAGCGAGCACCTACTATGTATCTGGAGCTGTCCTATTTTAATCAACACACATCGCCATATGGGAGGTACTATTATTACCCCATTTCAAAAAACATGCCAAGCATCACACAAGTAATAAATGGCACAGTTGAAATTTGAATCTGGCAGACTGGCTCCAGAGTCCATGATTTTAATCACCAAACTATACAGTTTCTTGATAATTGTTAAACAAATCAATGTTTCCAAATTAACTTCTAAGAAAAATCAAATTTTAAGCAAGTGGTTTATAAGCAAATGTGGATATCTTGGGAGACTATAATGGGAATTCTGGTGAAAAGTGTTCAAAGGAGGAATGTTCTCTGAAGGAGGTTCTGCTTTCAGAGAACTTACTAGTGAAAATTTGAATCATATTCACAAAATTGTAAAAACAGGAATTATGAACCAAATACTCTATTCTATGTGCAACCGATGCTGGATTTATGTTTTATCCACTTAATAAGTAACAATAAAAACCTCTATGAAATATGAGGAAATGGTACACTTATTCACCACATTGTACCTCATAAATATATATAATTATTATTTGTCAATTAAAAATAAAATAAAACCAAAAATGTCCTCAATAAAAATTGTAGAATAAGTATATGAAGAGTAAAGCAATACCAGGGACCTAAATTTTATTAGACCCATGGATCAAGTAACAAAATTTTGCTTCAAGCCAGCATATGTGCTATATGAGGCTTTCCTTCTAAAATAATTCCAGAATCTGACCCTTTCTCACGACCACCACTGATACTTCTCTCATCTAAGCAGCATCTTCTCTCCCCTGGACCTTACAACAGCCTGCTAACCAGGCTTCCTGCTTCCACTCTTGTAATTCTACAATCCATCCTCCACCTTGCAGTCAGAGTGAACTCTAAAAGATGGAGATCAGATCATGTCACTTTGCTGTTTAAAGCTCTCCAGTGGTTTCTTACTGCACTTTGCTCACCTTTCTGACTTCCCCTCTGGCCGCATTTTCCCTCTCTCACCAGGGCTGCAGCCATACTGGCCTTTATGCTGTTTCTTAAAAACGCACCTTACAGGGTTTGACTTGCAATTTCCTTTGCCCTCAGGCCTTCACCTAACTAGCTGTTTCCCGTCATTTGGATCTCTGCAAAGATGTCAGCTCTTTAGAGAGGACTTCCCTAATTACCTTTTCCAAATATGTCACCCATAGTCCTTCGACATCACCTCATTCTCTTTGTTTCTTTTAATGTACATGTTACGATCTGTATTATCATGGTCATCTATTTGTTTTATTCTTTACTTTCTATCTCCCCCATATCAGTTAGTCTCCCCTTTGTCAGTTTTATTGTGTAACAGAGTACCCCAAAACTTAATGGCCTAAATAACCACTTACTCAGTTACTTATGATTTTGTGGGTTGCCAGTTTGGTCCAGGCTCAGCTGAGTGTTTCTTCTGCTTGAGCGGGGGTTGGCTGATTTTGGCTGGGCCTGCTCATGCACGTGCTGTCAGCAGAAGGATCAGTTATAGCTGGTTGGTTTATAATGGCCTTCACTGGGAAGGCTGGAGTACTGGGGCCTTTCTCTACATGTTCTTGCATCCTCTAGCAAGTCAGCCCAGGCTTGTTCACATGGCAGTTGCAGTGTTCCAAGAGCTTGAGAGTGGGACTTTTTGGGCTTCTCAAGCTCTAAGCTAGGAATTGCAGTGCTACTTCTGTTGCATTGGATTGGTCAAACAAGTCACCAGACCAGTCCAGATTCAAGGGATACAGAAATGGGGTCTTCCTCTTGATGAGAGAAGTTGCAAAGTATGGCAGCCAGTATTGCATTTTATCATGCCCCCATTGGATTGTAACTCCACGAGAGCAGAACTTTGGCCCTGGTCCATGGACTGGTGTTTGGAAACTATTGCTCAAAGGCCCAGAACTGTGCTACATTCTGCTCAATCCTATATTCAGTCCTCAGTTGGGTTTAAGTTATTCAAGATGTGGCAATTCTGTCTTTCACATTAACCCACTCTGGAATGCAACCACCAACTGAGAAACTGTCGCTGTAGAGAAAAATTACCCAAGCTGGACTGGTGAGAGGGGAGGGGGTAATATGAGAAACTTTAAATTAAAGAGTAAGGCCGAAAATCTGTCAAATTCTGTAAGATAAAAATCTTCTCAAAAGGGCACATCTGCCAAGACTGCATTTTCACAGGCAGTCTTGACTGGAAACAAGGTCAGCATGAAGCGAGTGTCCTCTCTTCCAGCCAGGCCTTGGGAGAGAGTGGAGGGATTTTGATGAGAGCTAAATTGGATCCCCCAAAGCTGGGGCTCTATATCCTATCTAACTAAAAAAAAAAAACTTCTTAAGTTGGCTAGAAATGCTAGTGAGGGCAACCTCATCCTTGCTGTGGAATTAGAATTAGGTTACATGGGATTTTCCCCCTCCTCACACCTGAACTGTTTCAAAGTATACTCCATCAAAATATATTTCATATTTCAGAAGTGAGTCATTAGCCCATCAGTAAGTGTTTAGAGCTGACCTATCATATTTGCAGTGCTGTGCTGAATATCTCGAGGACACCCTGAAATGGGAGATTCTGCTTCAGAGAACTTACTAGGGACACACAATCCCTGAAGGTGCTAACAGTGGACACTGTCTGCTGGCAGCATTCCTTGCAGCTGGAGCAATGAGTCTTTCCTTGAGGGAGGATTTGGGAGTATAGCTTCATGTCTATCACAACTATCCTTTATTGAGCGATTCAAATGTGTGGACATTCTGCTCAGTGCTTTATATTATTGTGCAATTGAATCTTTATGACAACCCTCTCTTGAGGTGAATGCTATTAGCATCTCAATGAAAGCCAAAGCCCAAAATTATAGGACAAATTGGTGGTCAAGCCAAGATTTCAACTCACATTTGTCTAACTCCAAGCTAGAACACTATGCTAGCCTTCCAGTATAAGATTACCAGTAGTAAACATAATCGGTAGCATTTATTGTGTTCTTATCAGCAGGCTTTACATGTATTATTTTATTTAATCTCCACCATAGCCTTAGGAGATAGTTACAGTTATTATGTCCATTTCACATATAGAAACACAGAAGGTCACAAAGCAGGTCAAGGTGGCCCTGGATTTTCTCATAGTTTTAGTAGCTGATGGTAACCCTCTTTTACCTTCTTGTTCTGGGTGCTGACCTGATTCAGTGGTGGGAGACCTACCATTGTTCCACCCACCCACAAGTACCTAAGACGAAATAAAATGGGAACCATGTATAATGGACATTGGAGACTCAGAAGCGGGGAGGGCCGGAGGAGGGTGAGGGGTTAAAAATTACATATTGGGTACAATGTACATTACTCAGGTAACAGATGCACTAAAATCTCAGACTTTACCATTATACAATTCATCCATGTAACCAAAAACCAGTTATACCTCAAAAGCTATTGAAATAAAAAAAAATTGAAACAATGAGAACCATGGCTTTTTCCAAAAAACTTCCACACTGACCCTGATCCCATTCTTAGTGGGCCTATCATGGATTTTATTCCTCTTGCTGCTCTAAATCCCCTCCCTGCTGGAATCTTTACAAGTCTTCTCTTTTGCTCTTTCATTATGGGAGGACAGCTCTGCAGAAACCTCTTCCTTCCCTCTTTGTCTGTCACGGTCTCCCCTTCTAAGTAGGCTGTGGGGACCGGGGCACACAGCCAAGAAGAAGGAAGGAGACCTTCAAATCCAGGCTGCTGAATGGGCCCGCCTTAGAAGCTCCTGCGAAAAGAAATCTTGAGTGGCTGACTCAGAGGAATGTGCCCAGAATCCAGCAGCCTCCTGTCAGCTTTATTTCAGGCAAATTAAAGCTGACTGCAGGAGAAGGGGCCAAAGATATCTAGCCCTTCACACTTTTCTTGGACATAACACCCAGCTTCTATCTTGGAAGATTCCAACTGGACAGGCTCCAGAAATGACTGCAACTAATGCTGTCATTCTACATAGGATAAGACGGAAGCTCAGAGAGCTCAGTGGCTAGTCCACAGTCACATGGTCCTTTAGTGACAAAGCCAGGCCTATAGCACCCATACCCAAGTCACTTTTCTTTCCAACCACCTTATAGCAGGGCTTCCAGCCTTCAGACCTTTGGGGACCATCTTCACAATTTTGGCCACATCCACGTACCATCTGTGTCAAGAATTGCCTAAGATTTTCTCAAAATTGACTAATGTTTTAAATAGAAATTATTGAAAAAAGGAAGCTTCACATCACCTGTTTGTCCTGGTTTTATATTTTTTCTAATAAATATACAAAATATAAAATTATATCATTTTGTACCCCACCAGCAGTATGCCTTCCACTTTTTTTGGAAACCAGGTCTCAGAAGTAACCACAATGAAGTATAAGTGTTGCTGAGTTCAAGTTTCTTCTTGGTTACTTCCCAGCTGCGATGTCATGGGCAAGTCACTTCACCTTTCTGAGGCTGTTTTCTTAGCTGTGAAATGAAAGTGAATACTAATTCTCACCCCTTCAGTTCTTACAGGGTTGTCATGAGAACCAAACATAGGAATATACTAGAAAGAGTTTTATTCATTTAGAGAAGCTAGACCAATGGAAATTTTCATTATTAGTCCTCTTAGGAGCATTACTATTTTCCCATTTACAGTAGAAATATTTCTTTCGTTGCCCATCATCCAAGAAATGTGAAGGTCTCCTGGTGCTGGTCTCATTCTTTTTGAGGACAGAGTGTTTCTGAGCAAATCCCTTATTTTCACGTGCTTATCTGTCCTGTGGGGTTTTTACTCCTCTTTAGTACTCAAGGACATCTCCAGACAGATGATGAGTGAAGGTCTGGTTTTACATAGTTTGATGAACAGACTTTCTTAAACACCATGTCCAAAGTCTCCAAAGTTAGTGAGAAAAACCCTCAGCTATCATATCCAGCCCTGGCTAGCTCTGGGCAGAGGAAAGGAAAATGCTGTCCTATAGCTAAGAAATCTAGAAATCTGATCTGAATTTCCAGTTATAAAGGATTGAAAGGAGTGTCAGTTTGCAGACATTGTTCACTGGAACTGAAATTTAGAGGTAAATTTCACCACAGATAATTCATTTTCTAATGTTTTTTAAATTATCCAGTCTTTGTGTTTAAAGATCTCAAACAAAGAGCTTGTTTGGGCTTTTGGATTTATAATGGTACACACACCAGGGATGTATGTGTGTACCATTCATAGCGCTTATGTGCCAGGCACTATTCTGGAGTTTTACAAATATTAACTCATTTAATTGTCTCACCAACCTGTGAAGCAGGTAGTATTAGTAGCCTCATTTTATAGATGAGGAAACTTAGGCACAGAGTAGTTAAGTGGCTAGGCCAAGGTCAGACAGCTAGTACTGGGCAGATCTGAGATTAAAACCCAGACAACATAACTCCAGAATATCTTTTTAACTACTATACTATGTTATGAAATATAAACATACTGAAAATCCAAATTCCATCTTTCAAGGCCTAACTTCAAAGGTTCCTGCTGCTTGAAGGCTTTCCTAATCTAACACAAAAGAAACCTTCCTTAAACTCCAGTTGTGCATTCTCTATATCTCTCTAAAGGCACATGCCACTTTCTTTTTTTTCTTTTTCTTTTTTTTTTTTTTTTGCAGGGTTGGGAGCAGAGTCTTGCTCTGTCACCCAGGCTGGAGTGCAGTGGCGTGATCTTGGCTCACTGCAACCTCTGCCTCCTGGGTTCAAGCGATTCTCCTGCCTCAGCCTCCCAAGTAGCTGGGATTACAGGTGCCCACCACCAAGTCCTGGCTAATTTTTTTTTTTTTGTATTTTTAGTAGAGACAGGGTTTCACCATGTTCCCCAGGCTAGTTTCAAACGTCTGAGCTCAGGCAGTCCACCCTCCTCGGCCTCCCAAAGTGCTGGGATTACAGGCATGAGCCACCACTCCCAGCCGTACATGCCACTTTCTAGCTTGCATTAGAATGATTTTTGTCTTACTTTCCTCTCTCTGTCTCTGTGGGGTGTGTGTGTGTGTCTGTGTCTATGTATTCCTTAGTAGTCATTAGTGCCCTTCACAAAATATTTCTGGCTCTCCACTTCCAGGTGTAGAGTAGAATTGCATTTCCTAACCCCCTCCTTTGCTATGGCATAGCCACAGACAATATTTAACAGAGTGGCTGGTCCATCTGCCTGGGTCCCTAACAGAACATGAAGGGAGGAGTCCTGTCCAGCCACGGTGGACGTGTATTGTGAGAAAGATATAAACTTTTTCTTGTTGTAAGAGATATTTGTTGTTCAAATATTGGGGCTATTTGTTACTACACCAAAACCTAACCTATATTGACTGATGTAGTCTAGTTTGTCCCCAGTTTTAGTTGTCAGTATGCAGTATAGGAGATGGACAACTTCTTAAGAACTGCACAGTTTGGCTTTTGGAAGGGAATAATTTTAACCAGAGATAGAGGTGGACCTTAACATGCATATATAAAAGGTATCCAGATTGGAAAGGAAGAAATAGAGTTCATTCTACCTACAGAAGACATCGTTATGTGGAAAATCCTAAAGAATCTACAAAAAAGCTCCTAGAAATAATGTCAGTTTAGGAAGTTACAGGACACAAGGCAAATACACAAAAATTTACTGTATTTCTGTATGCTAGCAATAAACAATTGGAATTCACAATTTTTACAGTAGCACCTCCAAAAAGTGAAACATTTAAGTGTAAGTATAACAAAATAGGTGCAGGATCTTTATGCTAAAAGCTACAACACACTGAAGAAATAAACCAAGGAAGGTCTAAACAAATGGGAAGATATACCATGTTCATCCATCAGCAAATTCAATATTGTTTAGATGTCAGTTCTCCACAAATTGATCTATAGATTCAATGCAATCCTAATCAAAATTTCAGCAGGATTTTTTTGGGGGTAGATATCGATAAACTGATTCTAAAATTTACATGGAAAAGGAAATGGACTAAAATGGCCAAAATAACTTTGAAAAAGAGCAGAGAAGTAACACTATTTGATTTCAACACTTACTATAAAGCCATATTAATCAAGATAGTGTGGTATTGGTGAAAGACGAGAAACATAGATCAATGAGATAGAACAGGAAGTCCAGAAGCTGACCTACTCAAATATAGTCCATTGATTTTCATTAAAGTTGCAAAGACAATTCAGTGGAGAAAGAATAATCGTTTCAATAAATGGTGCTGGAACAATTTGACATCCATATGCAAAAAGATGAATCTTGACCCAACTTCACAACTTGCACAAAAATTAACCTTAAATGGATCATAGACATAAATATAAAAAAAAAATTAAGCTATAAAGCTTCTAGGAAAACAAAGACTTCCTCCTTTGTTTTCCTAGAAGCTTTATACAAAAGCTAACCTATATTGACTGATGTAGTCTAGTTGGTCCCCAGTTTTAGTTGTCAGTATGCAGTATGGGAGATGGACAACTTCTTAAGTGAAAAATAGGTATAAGGACTCCTTATAAACAAGGAGTCCTTAGACATGACACAAAAAACATGATCCATAAAATAAAAAGTTGATAATGAATTAGACCTTATCAAAATTAAAAATGTCTGCTCTGGCCGGGCACGGTGGCTCAGGCCTGTAATCCCAGCGCTTTGGGAGGCCGAGGCAGGCGGATCACAAGGTCAAGAGATTGAGACCATCCTGGCCAACATGGTGAAACTCCGTCTCTACTAAAATACAAAAATTAGCTGGGCATGGTGGTGTGCGCCTGTAGTCCCAGCTACTTGGGAGGCTGAGGCAGAACTGCTTGAACCTGGGAGGTGGAGGTTGCAGTGAGCTGAGATCATGCCACTGCACTCCAACCTGGCGCCCAGCAACAGAGTGAGACTCTGTCTCAAAAAAAAAAAAAATGCTCTTCAAAAGACACTGTTAAGAGGATAAAAAGACAAGTCACAGACTGAAAGAAAATATTTATAAATCACAATTCTGACAAAGAACTGATATCCCAAATATACAAAGAACTCTCCAAATTCACAATAAGCATAGGCAAATGATTTGAACAAACATGTCACCAAAGAAGATATATGAGTGATAGATAAGTATGCGAAAAGATGCTCACCATCATTAGTCATAAGGGAAATAAAAGTTAAAACCACAATATAATACCACTTCACACTTATTATAATCACTACAATTTTTTAAAAGCAACAATATCAAATGTTGACAAAGATGTACAACAATTGGAGCTCTCATACATTGCTAGTGGGAATGTAAAATGATACAAGCCCTTTGGAAAACTGTTAGTGTCTTATGAAGTTAAACCTACATTTGCCAGTAATCCCACATATTCATATAAAAGCCTGTACATGAATCTTATAACAACCTTATTCATAATTGCCCAAAAGAAGGAATAACATATATGGCAGGGAATACTCAGCAATAAAACAAAATGAAATATTGATACCTGCAACAACATGGATTATTCTCAAAGGTCTTCTGCTAATTGAAGGAAGTCAGGTCCCAGAGGCAACATACTGTATAATTCCATTTACATGACATTGTGGAAAAAGGCAAAACAACACATCAGCACTGAAGAACACATCAGTGGTTGCAGTGTTTAAGTGTGGGACAAAGAGATGATTACAAAGGGGGCACCTCAAGGGACTATTTCGGTGTCATAGAACTGTGTCTTGATTATGGTGGTGCTTACTGGAATGTATCATTTGTTCAAGCTGATAAGACTGTATGCTACAGAGTAAACTTTACTGCATGCAAACTAGAAAACAGACAAATAGAAACAACAAATGCATATATTATGTGAGTTTGGTACACCTGCTAATTTTTATGAAATCTCTCTCTCTCTCTCATTTCGAGTATTTAAATCACTCTGGAATCAGTGCCTGTCAGAGATAGATTCTGCCCCCCACCACTGGTGTGTGTGTGTGTGTGTGTGTGTGTGTGCATGCACACGTGTGTTTTTCTATCTGTCTCTTGGACTCAAGTTTCCAAGGGAGTGGAAATCATCCATGCTTAAATAATTATTTCATCTCCATCTCAACATAAGTCATCTTTTTGTTAATGGAAGACAGGAAAAGTCTCTGGAGGCTTGTTAGCATGAAGTGCTTATCCTCTCTCAGACTGCAGTGCCGATCTCTCATTTGGTTTCCCACTAAGTATGCCTACTATTGTATCAATTTCCCTCCCCCCAATAATCTGTTGGGCGGAGTAGTCAACTGGCCCTGCCACATGCCTTGGTGTCCACAGATCCACAGATGAGAAGGAGGAGGACAGGAAAAAAGGGTAGCCTGGTCCAGTGTCCCATAAGGTGAATGGGGGAGCAATTCTCCTTCATATTTTTTGAAACTTAAAAATTTTGGTCTAACATTTAGTTAGTGTACAAACCCTAAGTGTTTCACTTGATAAGATTTTGTATATACCCAAATAACCACTACCCACATGAAGATATAGAACCACTTTCAGCACCCCAGATTGTTCCTCATGCCCCTTTCACTAACTATCTCCCACTCCTTCCCAGAGGTAACCACTCTTCTGCCTTCTATCACCATAGATTAATTTTGCCTCTTCTCAAACTTCATGTAAATGGTATTACACAGTGTGTACTCTTTGTGAGTATGGCTTCTTCTGCTTCACGTAACACCTGTCAGATTTATCCATGTTGTACTTATCAGAATTTTATCTGTGTAGTCTTCTATTGCATGAATATTCAATAATTCTTTATCCACTGTGAATGTTTGAGTTTTTGGCTATTATGAACAAAGCTGCTATAAACATTTTATGCATGTCCTTTGGTGGACGCATGCATGCATTTCTCTTGAGTTTATAGATATGAGTGGGATTTTGGGGTTACAGGGGATGCGTATGTTTAGCTTTAGTAGACATTACCAAACAGTTCTCCAAAGCAATTGTATCATTTTGTGTTCCCACCAGCAATGTATGAGAGTTCTTGTTGCTTCACACCTTGTCAGCACTTGGTATTGCCAGTGTTTTTAGTTTTAGCCATTGTGGTGGGTTTGTGGTTATATCTTATCATGGTTTTAATTCCCCCCTTGAAATGTGCATATGTGCCCTTGCTGTTGTCCCAAGGAAGAGAATTTCTGATTGGTTTGAGGGATGTGGAGTGGGAGTGGCAATGGCAGGTGATGGTATGGTGAGAGAAGCACCTTGATTAGGAGGGAGGGCTTATGAATTGTCCCAGCATTGTAGTCCAAAAGGGGGTAGCATCCATGTGCCTATTTTCCTGAAGGCTGTTCCCTCAGAGGGCTGGCTCATTATTGACAGACATACTCATTTCTCCAGGAGACTGTGCTTGAATTATGACAGGCAGAATGTGTCCCTCTCCTGAGCAGATGGGCTGCTTGGAAGCTTTTTCTGGTATTATATGAACTTGTGTGGCATTTCCAGTCATTTGTTTTCAGAATGACAATGTGTCAGTTTAACTACCACTCCCCTGATACACTTGCCAATTAGAAGAGAAAGCGAGAAAACAGAGCAAGAAACAATTATTTATCAAGATAGGGGAAACCAAAATTTACTTTCACCTTTTTATTTGGTTTGTCAATGACCCTCTAAGCACAGGAACACCCAAAACACAGATCCATCTAGCAGGTGAGCTATCAGTCATTTTACTGCACATTTTCTCAGCTCTATTCTGATTTATGGTGGGAAAATAATAGGGAAAACTGGGGATGCATAGACAATCCTAAGTGCTCTCTGTGTTCATTTTAGCTGGCCCTAGCCCCAATGCCTGTGATGACCCAAGGAAGAAATAATCAAATAAACTGACAAATAGCACTCATTGGCTTGAGAATTGAATATCTAAGTGTGAATTCTAACCTGCTACTTGCCAATTGTGTGACCGTGGCATGTTAATTGGTATTGTGGAGCCTCAATTTATTCCTTTGTAAGTACAGATACTAAAGTTTATCTCAAGGATTTTTTGGGGTAAAGATTAGTTGGAACAACAAATATGAAAGTATGTAACTTATGTAATAGGTTCTCAATATATATTACTGATCTAATAGCCAAACACAGCTCAGATGTCCTTCTACAGGTGAATGTTTAAACAAACCATGGTATGTACATCCCATGAAAAACTGCTCAACAATGAAAAGGAACTGCTGATGCACACAGTACAAATAAATGAATCTGCAGAGATTTATGCCAAGTGCAAAAACCCAATCTTAAAAAGCGATATATTGTATGATTCCATTTATATAATATTTTTGTAACGACAAAATTTTAGAAATGGAAAACAGATTAGTGGTTGTCAGTGTTTAAGGATGGGAAGATGGCTGGGAGGAAGGTGGGTAAGATTAAAAAGGATTATGAAAGGACTTTGTGGTGATCAAACTTCAGTATCTTGAGTGTGGTGGTAGATACACAAACCTACACACGTGCTCAAATTGATAGAACTAAACACACACATGAGTACAAGCAAAACTGGGGAAATCCAAGTAAGTTCTACAGATTCTTAATATTCTGAATGCAATACTAAACTACAGTTTTGCAAAATGTTACCATTAGGGGAAACTGGTTAAAGGGCATGTGGGCTCTCCTTCTATTATATCTTAGGACTTCATCTAAATTGACAATTACTTCAATAAAATCTTCAATTAAAATGTTACTGATCTCTTTAAGTGTAACATGCCATGGGTTATAAGAAGCACTACTTAATAACAAGCTCAATTTAATAATTTTAAACAAAAAATAGACTGCCTTATTAAATCTGTTTTTAGATTGCAGGAAAAATCCTGACTTGAGAAATATTAAAATGTGTGTGTGAGGGAGGGAGAAATTGCAAGTTAAATTAAGGAAACTGGATAGTTTCTAGTAGCTTCTATTTATGCTCCTTCTTCCTGCTCTCTCTTCAGATACCCAAAGTTTTCATTAAGCCTAATTCCCAAAGGAAGAAAGAACCTCTGGAAAAAAGAAGCCACACAAAGGTGTTGTTGACTTAATTCATTGATTTATTTGTTGCTTCTCCCTTGTCTCTGCCCATCTTTTATGTCCAACTCATCATTGAGCCCTAGAATAATGACTGGTAGATAGTGTGCATTGCATATTTGATGAAGCTCATGAAAGGATTTTAAAACAGGACTGCCGATTAGGGTAATTCCTAAGTTATAGGAATAACAGTCTAATGGTAAAATATTTAGCACCTTGGCAGTTAGGGCTAAAAATCATTTTTGGCCCTGTTCAAATAGCTCAACAGTAACCTTACCACTGTAACCTTACCCTGACCACTGTAACCTTATTCACACACAAAACTCACCCTTTCCCAAATATACGTTCAAGGTTTTAAAAAATTGAGCCTAAAATTGTAAGGATCTGTACACATGGAAAATGAAATTGTCATTAACACAAATGTGACATCTGATGGGTCTTCTAGATCTATTGGCTGATAATTGAAGATGAGAATTTTGTCTTCTAAATAAGGAGTGTTCTTATTCTGTTCTGGGAAGGTACTTTAAATTGTTTTACCTGGTATGTTTGAGGTAAATATTTAAAGATTTTGCTCTCTGGCTTCAAAATTCCTCTCTGGATAACAATAATTAACTTGAATTAAGGTTTATGTGAGATGCAAAAAAAAAAAAAACTCAGTATTTTAATTACTGGCAAACCAATTTTCATTTTCTTGAAGTAGAAATAATGAAAAAATAGATGCCAACACTCCACTACTTCCCATGATTTTATTATTTTAGATGTAAGGATAATGTTTTAAAATATCATCCAAATGTGTTTTCCCTCTTTGGTGGGTAGTTATCAAAGGAGGAGGAGGCAGAGGAGGAGGAGGAAGAGGAAGAGGAGGAAGAAGAAGAAAAGAAGAAGCATCTGCTGTTCTTCTGCCATTAAGATTATGCCATAAGATGAAGGCTTACTGTCCTGGGAGGAGGAGGTAGATACGACATAGAACAAAATAGTCATTGATAAGTTTTAAATTTCAACTAGATTTTAAAAAACCCATACTGGGGCAATAGTCTTGAAAGTCAGACTAAAAAACAGAAATAAAGGAGTTTTCTTGGGACTCCCAAAGTTGGGCCCCTGTATAATAGAAACCAAAGCTTAGATGGTCACTATGGTCTGAATGTTTGCATCTCCCCAAAATTTGCTATGTTGAAACCTAATCCCTAATATGATGGTATTAAGAAGTGGGGCCTTTGGAAGTGATTAGACCATGAGGGCAGAGCCCCCATGAATGGGATTAGTGCTCTTATAAAAGAGGCCCCAGAGAGCTGCCTTGCTCCTCCCATCATGTGAAGACATAGCAAGAAAATGCCATCTTTCAACCAGGAAGTGGACCTTCATCAGACACAGAATCTGCTCGTGTTTTGATCTCGGACTTTTTCAGCCTCCAGAAATGTGAGAAATAAATGTTTGTTGTTTATAAGCTACTTGGTCTATGGTATTTTCTTATAGCAGCCCAAATGGACTAAGACAAGAGTTGGCCATAGAAAAGCCATAAAGTAGGAAACACAGGGACACAGTGGAAGTCAGGGACACTCCTGCACACTGAAGAGGGAACAGCCTTCCAGTTCTGGGAGGTGACACTGGGCACAGAGAAAGGAAGAAGATGCAAGTGTCCCCCTACATTCCCATTCTTTCCATCTTCCAAATAACCCTCTTTGGTGGCAGAAGTAAGGAGTGATAGGAACACCCAGATAGGCTTGGGAGAATCTGAAAGCATTGGTTTAAGTGACCACCTCAGCAGGCATATCCTGGATTAATACAAGCATTTCACAGAAACCTGCACAACATTGTGCCTCGTCCTTGATGAGGGAGAAGTCAAGTAACAGCAGCGGAAAGAGGTACCTCCGCAGCCTCACAGTCTCGCATACTCCAGAGGCAGTAGAGTTCCAGGACCCCTAACTTGGGCACAGAAACACTGAGAGGGCGAATGTGTTCAAGAAAGTCTGAGGACAAGGAAGCTGTAGAATTTGGGGACCTCACAATGGAGGCAATGGCAAGGTCTATGAGTGCAATGTCCAAAAACCAGCCACAACCAGTGAAGACCAGGGCAGGATGCCAAGTGAGTAGGTGGTCCAGGCTACTCCCAGAGGATAGCAGGAGGACCAGACCATCTTTTCTCCAATCATAAAAATACACCTAGTTGGCTGCGTATGGTGACGCATGTGTGTAATCCTAGCACAGTGGGAGGCTGATGCAGGCAGATCACTTGAGCCCAGGAGTTCGAGACCAGCCTGGGTGTAAGGTACAAAGATATGCTTTGGTCCAGGAACAGGCTGAGGCAAATATCCAGGCCTGCATGACTCAGTGAGTTTGGCGCGCAGGCGCTTACCTCCACTTGCTATATAACTTGTTTGTGTAAGTTCATACTTGGCTCTGAGGCACTATTATCTGTAAAAGGTATAACTGCCCTGATAATGCTGTACAGAGGCTCTTGGGGCTCGGCTTGGCTCAACATGGCTTGACATGGTGGGCATGCTGGTCCCAGAGAGAGAGAGAGAGAGAGAGAGAGAGAGCCAAAGCTGTCTGTCTTACACATGGACGGGAGGGAGCCAGGACACAGCTCAGCTTGCTCATGCCCAGAGGCAGAAAGAGTTAAGCTACTAACCCTGAAGGCAAGGGAGACCCTGCCATGCACCTGCAGGTGTGGGGGCAGCAGAAGCCACAGAGCCAGACAATAGTGGCTCAGACAGCTGAGATAAAGGTGGACAGTTTGAGAGAGCTGGTGTGAGTAAGCTGTTGATGAGAGCTGTTGCTGAATAAAACTACATTTCACCTGCCTACATCCCCCCAAGTGTTCTTTCTGACCATCTATCCACTCCCTCAGACTTCAGCATAGGCTGGACCTGGACCCCTGGATCTGACACTGGGCAACATGGCAAAAGTCCATCTCTACTAAAAATACAAAAAATAATTGTTAGGCATGGTGGCATGTACCCATAGTCTCAGCTATTCAGGAGGCTGAGGCAGGAGGTCACTTGACCCTGGGAGGCTGAGGCTGCAGTGAGCCATGATCACACCACTGTACTCCAATCTGGGTGACAGAGTGAGACGCTGTCTCAAAAAAAAGGTTTTTAAAATACACCTAGTAACCATATTGGGAAGAAGAGGGGGAAGAATTTTTGATAGATAGGGAAAAGTCAGAAAAACAGTATACCTGAAAGAAGCAATTAAAGCTAAGAAACTGAGATGTCTATAGTTAGCACCATCTATAAGGATGGGAGCTCAGGAGCAAGACATAAAGTTATATTTCTGTACACTCCAGTATGTGAGTTTTAAATTTTGACACTGGTATACATTTTTTAAATAGTTTTTTTTTTTCAAAGAAGAATGGGGGAAAGGGATGTGGCAAATGCTATCACTGCCCCACAAAAATCCCCTTAGCATTTACCATTTCTGTGTATATTTGCCTGACATCCAACTGCCAGCACCTGCAACCACTTGCCTGCGAGGTTTATCTGGCAATTGGAACAAGTTTGCCCTGGGAAGGCCGGCAGTGTTGGGGAATTAACACTTCCCAGGGAATAGCCCATAACTAATGACTAATGGGAGTCGATGGATAAATGCCCTGGCTCACACATCCTTTGGCTCTGAGGTACATGATCTACACTGTCTTCCACAGTCCCCAGTGGGTTTAAACTCTAATTGCCCACAGGGGTGACTCGTTTGACAATGCACACTTCCTATCCCTTCTCTGTCTCAATTTTTTCACTTCATTTTTGGTGTTTTCCAGGATCACTACCTCGATAAATAATTTGCACTGGAATCCTTTCCCCAGAGTCTGCTTCTGGGGGAATGTAGACTATCAGGGAAGAATATGAGTGGAAGAATGGCCCAAGATAGAGGTCAGCAAACTTTTTCTATAACGAGCCAGATAGTAAATATTTTAGGTTTTGTGGGCCACATATGAGTCTCTGTTGCATATTCTTTTTTGTGTTTTTTTTACAATCTTAGAAATATAAAAATTATTCTTAGCTTGAGGGCTGTACAGAAACAGACCATGGGCCACAATTTACTGATTTTTATTTTTTATTTTATTTTATTTTATTTTTTGCTGGGTTTCATTTCCATTTTCTAAGGATGGAGCAGGAGTCTGAGGCTTAAGTCACCCACTTAGATGGGTGGTTATTTATTTTTTTAGTTGATTTATTTTCTAGGCCTAAGGTTTCTAGTGCTTGGTTTGCGTTTAGGAGAACTGCTAGAGAAATCATCTAGAGAATCTTGAAAAGAAAGGCTGGGGCTTAAGACAAAGAATTTGGCTGGGTACAAGGGCTCATGCCTGTAATCCTAGGACTTAGGGAGGCCTAGATGGGAGGATCACATGAGGCTAGGAGTCTGAGGTCAGCCTGAACAACATAGTGAGACCCATTCTTTACAATAAATAAGTAAATACATTAGCTGAGCGT
>CAUYLG010040924.1:0-19173 GCA_963573385.1 Cacajao melanocephalus
GAGGCTGAAGCAGGCTGATCATGAGGTCAGGAGTTAGAGACCAGCCTGACCAACATGGTGAAACCCTGTCTCTACTAAACATTAAAAAAAAAAAAAAATTAGCTGGGTGTGGTCTATAATCCCAGCTACTCAGGAGGATGAGGCAGGAGAATCACTTGAACCCAGGACACAGAGGATGCCGTGAGCTGAGATCGTGCCAATGCACTCCAGCCTGGGCCATAGAGCAAGACTTCATCTCAAAAACAAAAACAAAAACAAAAAAAACAAAAATTAGTCTGGTATAGTAGCGTGTGCCTATAGTCCCAGCTACCCAAGAGGCTGAGGCAGAAAAATCACTTGAATCTGGGAGGTGGAGGTTGCAGTGAGCTGAGATCATGCCACTGCACTCCAGCCTGGGAAAAGACTCGTCCCAAAAAAAAAAAAAAACAACAAAACTTAAGGGCAGGCCAAGAACCTCTGTAGTCAAAAAGTATCAAAACAGTGCCTTGCCAAGCCATGTTGGAAGCTGAAACAAAAGGAGAAATCAGTAATATTAACCCTGTTTTATTTAAAGTTTTGATATTGTGTTTATCATGAATTTTTCTAAACTAATACGTTATTTATCTTGATTATGGAACTTCTGACTTCTTCCTGCCTTAAATGTTGTGCCCAAGGTGAGGCCTTACTGCTTTCAACCTAGTCCCAGCCCTGACTCCAGGTGGAGACCCTCCTGCCTATTCCTCTACCCTCAGTGCCACCAAGCCCAGGCCCCTGGGCTTAACTGTGATAGGATACCCTCTGAAGACTCACCTCTACGGCAGTCATTTATATGGGGCATTTTCTTGTGTGTCAACTCATGGCGAAGGTCAACAATCCAATCTGGAATGTTTACCTGATTATAGGGGAGGGTGTGAGTACAGAAAAGAGAAAACATTAAAGCTGGAAGGGAGCCAGAATGAATTATCCTGATCACTCCCTGCCCCATTTTACAACTAGAGAAACTGAGGTCCTGAAAGAAGATTCCAATCATAGTGACAGAGCCAAGATCAAAAACCAGCTCTTCTGATTATTTTTTTACTGCTCTATGGAGGAGGTCTTGAAAATAAGAAAAGCAGGCCAGGTACCGTGGCTCATGCCTGTAATCCCAGCACTTTGGGAGCCCAAGGCGGGCGGATCATTTGAGGCCAGGAGTTGGAGACCAGCCTGGCCAAGACGGTGAAACCCCGTCTCTACTAAAAATACAAATGTAATCCAGGCTACTCGGGTGGCTGAGGCACGAGAATCGCTTGAACCTGGGAGGCGGAGACTGTGGTGAGCCAAGATCATGCCACTGCACTCCAGCTTGGGCAACAGAGCAAAACTCTGTCTCAAAAAAAGAAAAGAAAATCAGAAACAGAAAAGGCACACACCTCCCCTAACCACTAACCACTCTTCTACAACAAAGAAATCCCTGTGAATGAGCATTAACAATCATGTTATCCAGTCTCCCTCTCCCCTGTCCTTCTCCCTGAGTATCCTTTACCCCTGCTTCCCTCCCACACCTCCTCCAGGAAGCGCTAATGACTGAAAACATGCCTGCCCTCTGGGCCTCTATATACTTCACATATTGACTCAAGGCAGGAATGTCTGAGTTACAGAAGTGGAGACATGTGATGGGAATTCTTGACTTACAAAGTGACTCATAGTGCCTGGGCTGTCTCCTCCTTTCAGACTGTCAGCTCCCTGAGGGCAGGCACTGTGACTGTCACCTCTTTCCTGTCCCCACCCAATGCATTTGGACTCCTCCCAGCAAGCTGGGAAGGCCAAGCCCTCTGAGATACCAGTCATGAGCAAGGGAGTAACTGTGCTTCCTCCAAGCTGGAAGATGAGGCTCTGGGATTCTTGCTGGGCTTAGCTGGCAGTGATGGGATAAGCTAGTCTGACTGTGTGCCCACATTACTCCACACCCCATTTGGTGAGCCCTCTCGGAGAGAGAATTGAGCAAGGCCACTGTACGATACGTACCTCTTGAGCTAGACACTTGAGGGGGAGCTTAGCAAACTTTGTCTTCCTCTCTGAGATAAGATTCACAAACCTAGAGTTGAGGGAGAAATGAGTCACACAGCCCAAGGAACTGTTTTATTCCAAACACTTTGCTGAGTTACTGACATCCTGCATTTATTTCCACAACTTTTCCACTGACTGTCCTGTCCTATTCTTACATTTACTGAGAGTGCCCTATAATGAAGCCATACAGATGAATAAGACTGCTCTGGCCTTGAACAGTTCGGTCTGGGATAAATAAATCATGACATAATGTAACATATCACGCTAGAACATAATATGTTATAAATGCTGCAAAGGACTACATCAGACGACAATGGGGAGCACAGCTAACCAATGGAGAAAGTAAGAGAAAGGGAGGACCTCAAGGCAGACAAAGGGAACAATAGATAAACAAAGACTTTGACAGATACGAAAACTCAGTAGCAACCTTTTTTCCAATTTGTATACAGCTAGAACCATAAGCCACTTTGTAAGTCAGGAATTCCCAGCCCATGTCTCTACTTCCGTAACCCAGCAACCTTTCGGTGTTCATGCGGTTGAGAAGGGGAAAAGGGTGGTGCTAGGAACAGACAGGAACCGGGTTGGAAAGTCTACATTAAATCACAGCAGAGAACATCACGCCATTCAGACAAATTCCTCTGGGTGAGGAATTCAAAAGTAAGAAAAAATATCAGACCATCAAGAGATCCACAGAGATCACCAGGTCTGAATCCCTTCCTCCACATTCCAAGAGAAAAAGAAAAATGGAAGAGAAGGCTTTCAGGAAAAAGGGAAAGAGGAATGTGTTGACAAGGGTACTAAAAGCTGTTAAGTCAAGCAATAATCACAGGCTGACCCACATTGAGGTACATACACGTAGAGTTTTGCTTCAGGTAACACCTGAAACCAAGTTTTGCTTATCACATGCCTCCCCCGCCTCCAGTCCCCAAAGCCCACCTCCACCCTTACCCCATGCAAGTCTTACCTGACCAATGCCATGCCATAGAGCAGTCTAAGTTCATCAGTGCCCAAGCCACCAGTTACATCCAAGAGCTTACAGCGTATCAGGTCAGCAGTAGAAGCCACTGCCAGGGGGAGTTCGTTGCCTGACCTAAAGGGTCACAGTCCAGCACCATCATAAAGAGCCCTTACACGGTCCACCCTCCACCTCAGAACCTACGTTGTTGCAGGCTACACCCATCATATTCTGGTTCAAGAGCATGAACAGACACAAAACAAGAAGGTGAGAGGAGACAGGGTAATGTCTGTGGGATCCAGCAGTATATAGGGCATGAGGGACTGGGTAGGCCATATACAGGACACCTAACTGGTAGACTGTCAATTAACAGTGTGGACACACCCCTTTCTTTTACTCCCAAATCAACTCACTGAGCTAGAGAAGCCCCTTACCCCTTGTTAGTCAGCTCCCAACTCAATCTTACCAACCGGATTGAGGCGCTTCACTCAAACATGGTTTTGCAGGCAAGACTTCCTCCCCGCTCTCCCTAACTGGAATCAGAAATCCACCCGACGGTACTAAACTACTCCTTCAGCCCTGGCTCAGGCCTCACTAGTCCCTCCGGCACCCTCTCCAAGTTGGGAGAAGGTCACTTTCTGGAGGTAATGGGTAAACCTCACAGATAAAACAATTGTTGAGGCACAATCCCTTACTTTCCATCCACAAACCGGATTTCCCCAAGAGATGGCCGCGGCGTTCCCCCAGGCATTTGGGAGAGGAGCAACATTAGGGCACTTAGGGGAAGATTGGAGACAGGGCCTTATAGAAACGACAAAGAAGAGGTGCAGCGCCACCAGCACGCAGGCAAAAGGGCCGAGCCCGCCACCTTACCTGCTCCTCCACACCGTGATGCGGTTAAGCGCGTACCGCTGCAACTTATGGTCGTCACAGAACAGATAAACCGTCACCTGGTCCCACTCGGCCCTGCTGACCCAGGCGACCACGACACCGTGGGCCCAAAGTGGCAACAACCCTTTCTCTTTGATGCACTTTCCGTACCACGAACTCCACACGAGATCCATCCCCTGGGAACCCGGACCGGGCCCGGCCTCGGATTCCCACCACATACTGAGCTCAACACCAGGCTCGGTGCCGCGGCGCTCCACACAACCCTCAGCTCAACGTGCTACCGTCTCTCCGAACCGCCGCCGCGCCAGCAGCCAATGGGAGAGCGTAACCCCATACGCAAGCCCGCCTTACAGCGTTAGCGTAGCCAATCGGAACGTGAGAGTTGGGCGACGACCTAATGACTGCGGGGGTTAAAAGCTCGCCGACCGGAAGTGTTCTTTTCACAAAGCAACCCCTCCGGGTGCAATCGGTCAACCTCCAGGTTCCGCCAACTTCCTGGTTGCTAACCGGCTTCCGTACCAGACCGGAAACAGTGTCTTCGCTCCAAGAAGAATTTTATTTTGCGCCCCTCGGCGGGCGGCGGCATGATTGTAGTCATCCAGTGAACTGAAAATGCGATTTTAAGTACGTTTTAATTACCATAAATCAAGACCTAACCTAGTAAAACACTGGACACTGAAGCAGGGCTACAGAGGAAATATCTATCTAAATAGCTACAGTTGGGTTGGAAAAATCTGTTTTTGTGGCAGGTAACCAGCGGCCCTGCCTTTTAAATCAGTACCAGCAAGGACAGGCGTGGTGGCTCACGCTTGTAATCTGAGCATTTTGGGAGGCCCAGGCGGGTGGATCACTTGAGGACAGGAGTTCCAGACCAGCCTGGCCAACATAGTGAAACCCTGTCTCTACTAAAAACACAAAAGTTATATAAAACCAGCAGATCGAAAAAGAAAAAGAAAAAAATTAGCTGAGCATGGTGGCACACGCCTGTAATCCCGGCTACTCGGGAGGCTAAGGCACAAGAATCTCTTTAACCCAGGAGGTGGAGGCTGCAGCAAGCCAAGATTGTGCCATTGCACTCCGCCTGGGCAACAGAGCAAGACTTTGTCTCAAAAATAAATAAATAAATAAATAAATAAATAAGTACTAGCCTAGAGACCCGGGTTTTACGTTTTACTCTTAATGTTGCCACTAACTGTGTGAATTTAGACTAGTGTCAGTTTTCCCATCTGTACAGTGAGGATTGTAGACTGGTATCCAGGTTTTCTGTCATAGCCGAAAATTGTAGGATTTTACTCTGCCAACATTCCACTGCTATGTTGGTTTCAATATCCACAATGGTATACTTAGTTTTTCTGCAAAATTCCTTGGTATTTTGGAATTCTGGGAGAAAAGCAATATTATGAAGTTCTTCCGATTTAACAGGTTGGCTAAAATGTTTAGGACTATGTCCCAATCCTTGCAAAAGTTATTTTCCAATGTAACACTTGAGAGAGAGTGAGAACTGTTGCTATCTTAACAGCATTGCTGTGAGTGGCACTTTTATGCTTTACAGCAACAAATTCCAATTCATTCTCTATATGTGCTTCTTTCTCCACCCTTTTCCTAAGGTGTAGTCTGCCCATGGTTCTTTTTTTCTTCTCTTTTTTGAGATGGAGTCTGGCTCTATTGCCCAGGCTGGAGTGCAGTGGCATGATTCTCAGCTCACTGCAACCTCCACCTCAAAAAGAATCAAGTGATTCTTTTGCCTCAGCCTCCCGAGTAGCTGGCATCACAGGCACCCGCCACTATGCCTGGCTAATTTTTGTATTTTTAGTAGAGACCAGGTTTCACCATGTTGACCAGGCTGGTCTGGAACTCCAGACCTCAAGTGATCTGCCCACCTGGGCCTCCTAAAGTGCTGGGATTACAGGCATGATGCACTGTACCTGGCCTGCCTATGGTTCTCGACTGACAGTTATTCTGTCCCAAGTAGCCATGCCAACCAGTTAGCCACGTGTCTGCCAGATACCCCTTTTCCTTCGGAATCATTACTGTGTGCAAGCAAAGAAGTCAGGGGAGTGGTTTCTGACTCCTCAAGATATAGTCCAGTCAGATGTGGCAATCATTAACACACATTTTGGGGTTTATAGGCTAATGATTTTTCAGAGTACTTTTCAGGAAAAGACCCCTATTTACGCACTTTTCATCCACATAGAGCTTAAGTTCTCTCTATTCCATTAAGAGATGGGATTTCACCATGTTGACCAGGCTGGTCTCCAACTCTTGATCTCAGGCAATCTTCCTGCCTCAGCCTCCCAAAGTGCTGGAATTACAGGCGTGAGCCACCGCACCCAGCCTATTGCATGTGTTCTAAGAAAATGTGACCAAAGCATGCAACAAGAGCATTATGTCTAATATGTGGCAAATGGGGCCTGAGACCTATTGAGAATTAGGAGTTAGTGGACAAAGTGTGTTAAATAGTGATAATTTTCAAGGAGCACTATGTTGTTTCCTACTGTTGCTGTAGCATATTACCACAAACTTGGTGGTTTAAAACAACACACATTTATTCTCTCATAGTTCTGGAGGCCAGAAGTCTGATAACAGTATCACTGAGCTAAAATCAAAGTACTGGTAGGTTCATGATTCCTCCAGCTGCTCTAGGGGAGAATCCATTCCTTGTCTTTTCTAGCGGCTCCTGGCATTCCTTGGCTTGGAGCACATTAGTCCAGTCTTCAAGACCAGCATCTTCAAATCTCTCTCTGCTCCATCTTTCCCTCTGTGTTTGTAAAATCTCCCCCAGCCTACCTTTTAAAAGGATACATGTGGTGGCAGAGTCCACCCAGATAATGCAGGCTAATTTTCACATCTCAGTATCTTTAATTACAATGAAGTCCAGTGGTTTTCTTTTTTCTTTCTTTTTTTTTTTTACCCACATAAAGTAACATTCATAGGTTGTAGGGATTAGGATGTGAGTATCTTTTGGGAGACAATTGTTTCAGCTTACCACAGGCACTATGGATCTGTCCTGGCACATGTTCAAGAATCCTAAGAATCTCTAGGTTTGTGGTGATGTAGGACACTTCTAGCAGTGCCAGTGGGCATGAATTAAATGAAATCTCCAAGTCCAAGGCATTGTCTGTGAAATCCTGAAGTTAATCAAATTTGTCTTCAAGCTACTGCTTCCCCTTCCTTATTTCACCATATCCCTCCCTCTCACTTCACCCCTCCACTTTTGTGTATCTTGTTCACCTAGAGCACTCGTGTGGCCCTGGCTAAGCAAACGTCTATATGTTGATGTTCTTCAACTCTCTAGCTACAGTTTTCTGTTGTGCTCCAGACACATTTAATCAACTGCTGCACTTATGTGATCCCGGAGGCAAACCAGTATCAACCTATCTAAAACTAAAACAATTTCCCCCAAAATCTGTCCCTCCTCCTATATCATTCAATACATGGCAACGCTATCCACACAGTCATCTAAACCTCAGTGTCTGCACTCAGGTAGCTTGAACTGTGGCTTCATCACTTACTATTTGAAACCTTGAGCGAGTTACTTAATTTTTCTATGCCTCATTTACTTCATCTGTAGATGGAAATAACAAGAGCATTTGTTAATAGTGCTTGCATAGTAGTCTCAAAGGACTAGTATGTGGATTAAAAGAGGTGAGCATTGGCCAGTCACAGTGGCTCTCGCCTATAATCCCAGCACTTTGGGAGGCTGAGGAGGGTGGATCACTTGAGGCCGGGAGTTCGAGACCAGTCTGGCCAACATGGTGAAACTCTGTCTCTACTAAAATAACAAAAATTAGCAGGGTGTGGTGGCATGCCTGTAATCCCTGCTATTCTGAGGCGTGAAAATCGCTTGAACCCAGGAGTCAGAGGTTGCAGTGAAGCTCTTCTGATTTTACAGGTTGGCTAAAATGTGTTTAGGACTATGTAGCCGAGATCGTGCCACTGTACTTCACCCTGGGCAACAGAGTGATATTCTGTCTCAAAGAGGAGAGGGGAGGGGAGGGGAAGGGAGCTCTTAGAAGAGTGCATGACACACTGTAAGCACTTATAGCTATTAGCCTATATATATATATATTTTTTTTTTTTTTTGAGACGGAGTCTCACTCTGTCACTGAGACTGGAGTGCAGTGGCGCGATCTTGGCTCATTCACCTCCCAGGTTCAAGCAATTCTCTTCCCTCAGCTTCTCGAGTAGCTGAGACTACAGGCTTGCACACCACTATGCCTGACTAATTTTTGTATTTTTAGTAGAGAAGAGGTTTTACCATGTTGGTCAGGCTGGTCTCAAACTCCTGACCTCAGGTGACCCATCCTCCTCAGCCTCCCAAAGTGCTGGGATTACAGGCTTGAGCCACAGCGCCCAGGCTAGGCTATGTATTGTCAGAGACATGTTAACCAGAGCAATTCCATCTTGAATAGGGGCTGGGTAAAATAAGGCTGAGACCTACTGGGCTACATTCCGAGACAGTTAAGGCATTCTAAGTCACAGGATGAGACAGGAGGTCAGTACAAAATACAGGTCCTAAAGACCTTGCTGATAAAACAGTTTGCAGTAAAGAAGCTGCCTAAAACCCACCAAAACCAAGATGGCCACTAAAATGACCTCCGGTCATCCTTACTGCTACACTCCCACCAGCTCCATGACAGTTTACAAATGCCATGGTAATGTCAGGAAGTTACCCTATATGGTCTAGAAAAAGGAGGCATGAATCCACCCCTTGTTCAGCATATCATCAAGAAATAACCAGGCTGAGCGCAGCGGCTCACACCTGGAATCCTAACACTTTGGGAAGCTGAGGCTACCGGATTGCCTGAGCTCAAGAGTCTGAGACCAGCCTGGGAAACATGGTGAAACTCCATCTCTGCTAAAACACACAAAACAAAACAAAACAAAAAACAATTAGCCGGGCGTTGCTGTGTGAGCCTGTAGCCCCAGCTACTCGGGAAGCTGAAGCAGGAGAATTGCTTGAACCCGGAAGGCAGAGGTTGCAGTGCGCCGAGATCGTGCCACTGCACTCCAGCCTGGGCGACAGAGCAAGGCTCCATTAAAAAAAAAAAATCATAAAAATGGGCAACCAGCAGTAGTCCTCGGGGCTTCTCTGTCTCTGGAGTAGCCATTCTCTTTTCTTTTACTTTCTTTTTTTTTAAGACGTGATCGTGGCTCACGGCAACTGCCGCCTCCTGGGTTCAAGCGATTCTCCTGCCTCAGCCTCCCGAGTAACTGGGACTACGGGCATCCACCACTATGCCTGGCTAATTTTTCTATTTTTAGTAGAGACGGGATTTCACCATGTTGGCCAGGATGGTCTTGATATCCTTATCTCGTGATCTGCCTGCCTCGGCCACCCAAAGTGCTGGGATTACAGGCATGGGCCACCGTGCCCAGCCTTCCTTTACATTCTTAATAAACTTGCTTTCACTTTACTCTATGGACTCACCCTGAATTCTTTCTTGTGCAAGATACAGGAACCCTCTCTTGGGGTCTGGATCTGAACCCCTTTCCTGTAACATCTTTCTGGCAAACCCCAAAGGGACTATAGTGAGGAAACTGTCTACCCAAAGGCTAACTGGGTAACTGGTGGGGTCCTGTGACAGTGTTACCAACCTTCACCATTTCACCTCCTCACTCACTTCCACTGTTGCATAGTCTCACTCACCCTTTGTGCCACCCTCCCCCAAAACTACATAATCAGCCTACTACCTTTTCAATCAGTCCTCTTCTTTTCATCTCCATGGCCACTGTTCTAATTCAGGCTTGGTTTTCTCTGGATCACTCTACTACCTTCCTAACCGGTCTCCTCTGCTTCCATCCCTTACATAGAAGAGAAGGGGTCTTATAAACTAGAAACTCGTCTTGTTAGAATAGTAAACCCTAGACTGTTTTCCTGAAATAGTAGGCATTAAAGAGCTTTTCAAGGTTTTGTTTTTTAGTCTAGCGAGGTGGCTCATGCCTGTAATCCCAGCACTTTGGGAGGCTGAAGTGGGTGGATCACTTCAGGTCAGGAGTTCAAGACCAGCCTGGTCAACATGGTGAAAACTGGTCTCTACTAAAAATACAGAAATTATCCAGGCATGGTGGTGTGCACCTGTAATCTCAGCTACTTGGGAGGCTGAGGCACAAGAATTGCTTGGACCCAGGAGGCGGAGGTTGCAGTGAACCGAGATGGTACCACTGCACTCCAGCCCTGGCAACAGAGCAAGACTCTGTCTCAAACAAAACAAAACAAAAAAGTTTTTTTTGTTGTTTTGCTTTTGTTAAAACACGTGTGCTGAATGAAGAGACCCCCCCCCCCACCGCCCCACAAAGCATGCTTTGTGTGAGCAACATGGCTGTTTATTCACCTGGGTGCAGGCGGGCTGAGGCCCAAAAGGGCATCAGTGAAGGGTGGTGGGATAGGAGTTGGTTTTATAGGTTGTGAGGAAGGCAGTGGAAAGTTACAAAAGTTAAGTTTAGGGTGTTTTTTGTAAGCTGGGAGGGGGTCGTAGGATGTGAGATCATGAGGTTGGCCAAGCTGGGAGGGGGTCGTAGGGTGTGGAGTCCCAAGGTTGGCCAAGCTGGGAGGGGGTCGTAGGGTGTGGCGTCACCAGGTTGGCCAAGGTCAGTTACAAAGTCCAATGGCCTTGTCAATTGAGGCCACAATAAGAAACAATAGAAGAATGTCTCAAGTTAAGCGCTGCAGGGGTTGATCGTTTCTTCCAGGAATTCATCTGGAGTGTACATGCAGGTCACAGAGATTACCATGCCATTCATGGTGCTGTCAGACCTTACATTCCTGTCTTTTTATATTAGCAATATAAAGGAAAAGGAAGTGAGGAGTGGAGGGCAGTGGAATATTAGGAAGGCGGGCACAGAGGGGTGATGGGGCAGTGTTTCTCAGGGCTTCCTCGAGCAGAATTGGGGGAGTGGCACGGAAACCTAAAAATGAGAAGGAATTTAGACTGCTGGGAGATCTCTGGGCAAGGGGTGATATTGTGGGATTGCTAGAAGGACCATTTGTCATATTGACTGATTGGTTATCAGTTGTATACGATTTTGCAGGAGTTGAGAGATTATTTGGAGAACAGAGGGTCCAAATAAAATAAGGAGAAAGATAGGTATCAGAGGACTAAGGATTGGAAGAAGCCAGGACACCCAGTTAGAGAGTGTCCAGCCAGTCCAGCCAGGTCCAGAATAACCATTTGCCTGATTAGCGAGCGTTTGGGCTCTGTCTTTTAATTTATTGATGGCATGATATGCGAGGCCGGACTGGTTTACATAAAAACAACATTGTTCATTTAGGAATAGGCAAAGACCTCCTTTTTCAGCAGTCAGTAAATCAAGACCTCTGTGGTTTTACAGGACAACTGCAGCTAGGGAATTTACTTGAGCTTGAGGAAGGGATAGTGATTGAGTTAATTCTGCAATGCTAGCAGAGAAATCATTAGAGAGGCTATGGAAGGTGATCACTGAAATGGTAAGGCCTGCATGCCTGTGCCTAGTGCAGTGTTAATTCCTAACCCTACAAGTAAGGGGATCAATGGAATGACCCGCTAGTGTCATGTCAGGACCACAAGGGGAACAGAGAGGCTTTCGTTTCCGTTGGCAAACTGAATTTTGGGAGTAAGGAAAACTAGGGTACAAGTGCCTGTCCAGTTGATGGGAAGATGTAAGAAGAACCATGGAGGAAAAAAGTCCTTGGCTTAGACAGAACTGGAAGTGCAAACTGACAGGGTGAGAAAGTGTTTTGAGGGGGCTGAGGCTTTGAACCCAAATGCCAAGGGAACCAGCAAGGGCTGTGGCTATTAAAGGTTGTAGCGGGGTTTGGTAGGGTGAATGAGTAGAGGGAGAGATTTTGTTTTCATGGTGTGATATTTATAAGTAACCACTCAGTTTTATTAACAAGGTTAGGTAGGAGCAGGCAAGTAGAGGGGTTTAGAGGAGAGTCTGATGAACAAGGGGAGAGCAGCCAAGGGTAGAGTGAGAGACAGGGTAAATGCCTATCTGGGCAAAACTTGAAGTTTATTTGCCAATCTCGTGTAGGGGAAAATTTGAGGAACTGATGTGTAGGAAAAAGGGGGAGTTTGAGAAAGCCCTGAGGAGTAGTAGAGTGACAACATTTTGATGTGATTGTTTTGAGGATGGACTTCCATGATGGAAAAGAAATAAGGGGTTCTAAAAGATGAGCCAGGGGCTTGTATTCTACATGGAAGCGGTCATGAAAGGATGAGAGGGTAGAGTGAGCTTGTGAGGCCGGGAGGAGGAACTTCCTGTGGTCTAAGAACCATTAGCCTTGTGTAGGAACCGTTTGCCTGGCAAAGCAAGTTTTTGGAGGGAGAATAGGTAGAGAAGATAGATGAGAAGGAAAAATCCTGGCCTTGCGGGGGAGATAGTGGGGTGTCTGCTACTTCTTTGGCTGTTTTGTCACCTAAGGCATTTCCTTGGGCAATAGAATCTGACAGTTTTTGGTGTCCTCTGCAGTGGATAACTCCAGCCTTGGCTAGTAGGACAGTGGCCTTAAGGAGGGCCTTTATTAAGGGGGCAATGATAATAGAGGACCCCTGTGTGGTAAAAAAACCTCTTTCTGCCCATGTGGCAGCATGGTGGTGTAGGATGTGGATGGCGTATTTAGAGTCAGTGTAGATGTTAACTCGTAGTCCTCTGGCAAGAGTAAAAGCACGGGTTAAAGAAATCAGTTTAGCTTACTGAGAAGTGGTGGAAGAGGGGAGTGTGGCAGCCTCAACACTACATGAGTGGGATACAAAAGCATAGCCAGCTTTGGCCAGTGCCAACTAACTGGGCTTGGAGGAACTGTCATTAATAAACCAGGTGTGGTCTCGGTCTGGAATAGGAAAAAGAGAAACATGGGGAAATGGGGAGGATGCTATATGGATTATAATGTAAAGTATATGTGTAAGGTGTGAAGAGGAAACTAAACGTTGGAGGTTGAGAGCTATAGAGGGTAAATGGGGCATAGCCTGTGATTTTAAGGGATTCTAAGAGTATCAGGGTGGCAGCTGCTGCTGTGTGCAGGCATGAGGGCCAGCCCAGAATGGTGAGGTTAAGTTGCTTGGATGAAAAGGCTACAGGCCGTGGGCCTGGCTCCTGGATAAGAATTCTCATGGCACGGCCTTTTATTTCTGCTGTGTAGAGAGAGAAGGGTTGAGAGGAGTTGGGGAGCGCTAAAGTAGGAGCAGTCTCCAGGCCTTTTCTAGAGAATAGAAGGAAGAATGGCGGGAGGATTTTTGGTCTATGGGGTCAGCTAAGTTTCCTTTTGTAAGTTTATAAAGTGGTTTGGTTAGGGGGGCAAAACCTGGTATCCAGAGGCGAAAGTATCCTACAACGCCTAGGAAAGAGAGAAGCTGTTGTTTAGTGGGTGGGGTTGGGGTTTGGGAAATTAACTGGATAAGGTTGTCAGGGAAAGCATGTATATGCTGGCGAAGGATTATATCGAGATAGGTAACAGATGGGGAAGAAATTTGGGCTTTAGGAAAAAGCGTTTTTGAGGTAGAGTTGTGAGTTGTGGAAGGGGGTATGGAAGATAGGAGGGTATAACGGTTTGGTACAACTGGGTGGAAGGGAAGTACAATCTGATTGATGAGGCGGAGATCTTGGACTAGCCTGTAGGATTTGTCTGGTTTTTGGACAGGTAGAATAGGAGAATTGTAAGGAGCATTTGTAGGAATTGAAAGGCCATATTGTAATAGACGAGTGATAACAGGCTTTAGGTCTTTTAAAGCCTGTTGTGGTATGGGGTACTGGTGCTGGGCAGGGTAAGGGTGGTTAGGTTTTAAGGGGATGATGAGGCGTGAGTGACTTGAAGCAACAGATGGGGAGGTGTTGTCCCCCACCCTAGGGTTAAGATAGAGGGACATATGGGCAGCTGTTGAAGGAGGTACGGGTTTGGGGAGGAGGGCGGCAATGAGGTGTGGCTGTAGCCCAGGAATAGTTAAGGAGGCAGGCAATTTTGCTAGGATATCTCAGTCTAACAGGGGAACTGGACAAGTGGGGATGATTAGGAAAGAATGTGGAAAGGAGTGCTGGCCTAATTGACATCAGACTTGGGGAGTTTTGAGAGGCCTGGAGGCCTTGCCATCAATTCCCACAACAGTTATGGAGGCCAAGGAGACAGGTCCTTGAAAAGAAGGCAGCCGGGGGTGAGTGGCCCGACGTGATTAAGGGGATGGCCTCCACTGTAAGAGTTACCCGAAGCTCGGCGTCTATGATGGTCCAGGGGGCTCTGAAATGTTTGGGCAGTGTCAGTTTTCAACAGCCAACCTGATTCCGTCTGGGAGCTTTGGGTTAGAGCTCCAGGAGTTCTGAAAGCAACGACATGAGTCAGATGGTCCAACTTTCCATGGGGGCCAGGCACAGATGGGGCAGGGCTTAGAAGGAATCCTCGGCTGCAGGCATTCCTTGGCACAGTGGCCAGGTTTCTGACACTTGAAGCAAGGTCCAGGAGGGGTGGCTGGATGCTGCAGTCTGTGCGCTTTGAAGTCTTTGTGAGCCGGTGGTGTGGCTGAGGTTTGTCTTACAGCAGAGGCAAGCATCTGTAGTTCTGACCAGACACCATCTTCCCTATTATTGAACATCTTAAAGGTGAGGTTGATTAGCTTCTGTTGTGGAGTTTGAGGGCCAGATTTTAATTTCTGTAGCTTTTTTAATTTCAGGGGCTGATTGAGTGATAAAATGCATATTAAGCATTCTTCAGGGGTGAGAGTAGAAGTAAGGAGACATTTAAGTCACTCCAGGTGAGATTATAGGACTGGGTTAAGTATCGGAACTCTTGTATATATTTAGTAGGATCTGATGAAAAGGAACCTAACCATTGACAGATTTGGGAAAGGTTGGATAAAGAGAAAGACGTGCACCCTAACTATGCCTTTGGCTCCAGCCACCTCTTGAAGGGGGAATTGTTGGGAAGGGGTGGAGGAGTTAGCCGCAGGACTACGCTGTAAGCTGGATGGTGTAAGAGGTGGGGAGGTGACAAGAGGGGCATAAGGAGGTGGGTAGTGGGCAGAGGAAGAGGAGGGAGGCTCTAGGGGGAGGTTTGGGCCTGGACTGGGGCCTGTTCAGATAGGCAGGGAGGAGAAATGTTGGAAGGGTCGATGGACAAGGAGGATTCTGGGTTACTGGCAGAGGCAGGAGGGGTGGACGGAAGGGAGAGAAGGAACTGAGATTAGGGAGGGATTGGAGTATAAAAAAAATGCCTGGACACCTGGCACCTTAGACCATTTTCCCATTTGTTGACAAAAATTATTTAGGTCTTCAAGAATAGAAAAATGGAAAGTGCCGTTTTCTGGCCATTTGGAATTATTGTCTAATTTGTATTGAGGCCAGGACAAGTTACAGAAAAAAAGGAGATGTTTAGGTTTCAGATCAGGCGACAGTTGAAAAGGTTTTAGGTTTTCTAAAGACGCAGGCTAGAGGCAAAAACGAGGGATAGAGGGTGGAATATTGCCCCTGGCAAAATAGGTAAGTTTTAAGGAAAGAAACAGAGTAGAGACTAGGAGAAGGAGTGAGCAGCTACCAGGGTTTTTAGTAGGTGTCCCTGACTGATTCCTGGGCTGTAACGTGGGTGAGTGATCAAGGCAGGCATCCCAACAGTTGACCAGACACCAATGGAAGAGTCTTGTCTTCCTGAGTCCGTGACTGACATTGGAGTTTTTGAGTGAGAGGGAGAGACTTGTCTCCTCCAGCTCCACATGGATAAAGAGTGTCTCTTCATCTCTTCTAGAAGGAGAAAGATTTAAAGGAAAAGAGAGAGAAAGAGGGAGAGACTTGTCTCCTTGAGATTTGAAGGAAAAGAGAATGGGGGGAGAGACTTGTCTCCCCTCCTCTAACGAGGGAGAGATGGGGAGAGACTTGTCTCCTGTTCTCTAAAGGAAAAGAGAAAGAGGGGGAGACTGCTTACCTGATCTGAAGGTGGCAGGGGAGCTGTTTGGCATGCTAAGCGCAAGCTGCTGGCATGATCTGATGTGTTGAGGTCTCAAGTGGGTCTTTTCCCAGAGGGGGAGCCAGGTCAGGGGGCTGGTCTCCCAAAAGGAATACCCCTGTTCCGGGTTTCTGGCACCAAACATGCATGCTGAATGAAGACACCCCCCAAGAGGCTTTGTGTGAGCAACAGGGCTGTTTATTCACCTGGGTGTAGGCAGGCTGAGGCCGAAAAGGGCATCAGCGCAGGGCAGTGAGATAGGAGTTGGTTTTATAGGTTGTGGGGGAAGGCAGTTGAAAGTTAGAAAAGTTAAGTTTAGGGCAGTTTTTTTGCAAGCTGGGAGAGGGTCGTAGATTTGCAAGCTGAGAGGGGGTCTTAGGGTGTGGCATCACGATGTTGGCCAAGGTCGGTTACAAAGTCCAAAGGGCTTGTCAATTGAGGCCAGAATAAAAAACAATAGAAGAATGTCTCAAGTTAGGCGCTGCAGGTGTTGATCGTTTCTTCTAGGAACTCATCTGGGATGTACGTGCAGGTCACAGAGGTTACCATGCCATTCAGGGTGTGGTCAGAATTTACAGTTTTGTTTCGTTGAGACAGAATCTCACTTTGTGACCCATGCTAGACTGCAGTGATGCCATATCACACCTCACTACAACCTCAAATTCCTGGGCTTTAGAGATCTTTCTGTCTCAGCCTCCCAAACAGCTACAACTACTGGTGTGTGCCACCACACACAGCTAATTATATGTATATATATTTAGAGATAGGGTCTTGCTCTGTTGCCCAGGCTGGTCTCAATTTCTGGCCACAAACCTAAGCCTTCCAAGTTACTGGGATTTCAGGTGTAAGTTACTGAGCCTAGCCTTTTTTTTTTTTTTTTGAGGCGGGGTCTTATTCTGTCATCCAGGCTAGAGTATAGTTGCGCTAAAAGCACCTTGGCAAAAATTATAACAGTGACAAAATTATGACAGTGAAAATAAAAGAGGTCTGACCTAACTAACCCACTCCATCTTGCCTTTAACCTACAAACTGCTCTTGATCATTCCTGGGTGTGAGCTGAGCTAATTTTGGGAGAAATTTACTTCATAGTTTAAATGATAATAGCCCTTCTCAAAACTAAACTACCTTTGCAAAACTAATGAAAGACCATCAAGTTAAGAGGATGAGAGGACCCTGAATTCCATTAAGATGTAGGCATAATTAAATGATTACCAGCCATTATTCTGCAGGTCACAAGATTCGCAACTTCCCCAATTACTCTTGTAAATAACATCACTATTGTGGAACCTAAGATTGGCCTTTTGAGGAATCTTTCAGGCTTTTGCATTTGTTTTATTTTATTTTTATTTTTGAGGCAGGGCTGGAGTGCAGTGTTGCCTTTTCAGCTCACTGCAACCTCTGCTTCCTAGGCTCAAGTGATCCTCCCCGCTCAGCCTCCAGAGTAGTTAGGACTACAGGCATGGAGCACCACACCAGACTAATTTTTTGTGTTTTGGGTAGAGATAGGGTTTCACCATGTTGCCTAGGCTGGTTTCAAATTCCTGAGCTCAAGCGATTTCCTGGCCCCAGCTTCACAAAGTGCCAGGATTACAGGCGTGAGCCCCTGCCCCCAACAAACATTTGCATTTCTGACTGCTGGATGGCCCCAGTTGGACCAGCAACTCCTCCGTGATCCCCCACCCAGAAGTGTACTCCACATACAAGGGCCATTTTCCACAGTTCTATGATTGCATCTCCAACCAATCAGCAGTACTCTTAATCTAGCCCTCTGTCTGCAAAACTATCCTGTTAAAAACCTTAGCCTTGGGCTGGGCCTGGTGGCTCATGCCTGTAATCCCAGCACTTTGGGAGGCCGAGGTGGGCGGATCATGAGGTCAAGAGATTAAGACCATCCTTGCCAACATGGTGAAACCCCATCTCTACTGAAAAAAAATACAAAAATTAACTGGGCATGGTGGCGTGCGCCTGTAGTCCCAGCTACTAGGGAGGCTGAGGCAGGAGAATTGCTTGAACCCAGGAGGCGGAGACTGCAGTGAGCTGAGATTGCGCCACTGTACTCCAGCCTGGCGCCTGGTGACAGAGCAAGACTCTGTCTCAAAAAAAACCAAAAAACAAAAAACCTTAGCCTCCGAATTTTCAGGAAGGTGGATTTGAGTTATAATAAAACTGAAGTCTCCCTTTTAGCTAATTCTACGTGTATTGAATTGCTTCTCTGTTGCAATTCTCCTATCTTGATAAAATGGCTCTATCTGGTCAGCAGGCAATTAGAACCCATTGGGCAGTTACAGTTTGATCACAGCACAGCTTACTATAGCCTTGACCTCTTGGGCTCAAGTGATCTGCCAACCTTGGCCTCCCAAAATGCTGGAATTACAGGCGTGAGTCACCATACCTGGCCAAGCCACCTCCCATTCTGTTCAAAGTCATCCCTCTGCTCGCTGAGATAAATGCATATCTGATTGCCTCCTTTGGAAAGACTAATTAGAAACTCAAAAGAATGTAAGCATTTGTCTCTTACCTACCTATGACCTGGAAGCCTCTTCCCTGCTTCGAGTTGTCCCACCTTTGCTTCCAGTTGTCCCACCCTTCTAGACAGAACCATTGTTCCTCTTACATATATTGATTAATGTCTCATGTCTCCCTAAAATGTATAAAACCAACCTGTGCTCCAGTCACCTCAGGCACATGTTGTCAGGACCTCCTGAGGCTGTTTCACTGGTGCCTGTGTCCTTAATCTTGGAAAAATAAACTTTCTAAATTGACTGGGACCAGTCTCAGATATTCAGGGTTCCCAGGTTTTACAATAGTGATGTTATTGCTCCCCCAGAGCAATTTGGGGAGGGTCACAATCTTATAACCTCCAGCTGCATGACTCCTAAACCATAATTTCTTTTTCTTTCTTTCTTTCTTTCTTTCTTTCTTTCTTTCTTTCTTTCTTTCTTTTTTTTAATGAGACGGAGACTTGCTTTGTTGCCCAGGCTGGAGTGCAGTGGCAGGATCTTGGCTCACTGTAACCTCTAATGCCTCAGCCTGCTGAGTAGCTGGATTACAGGCAGGTGCTACCATGCCCAGCTAATTTTTTGTATTTTTAGTAAAGACGAGGTTTCACCATGTTGGCCAGGCTGGTTTCTAACTCCTGACCTCAAGTCATCCACCTGCCTTAGTGCTGAGATTACAGATGTGAGCCACTGTGCCTGGCCCTAAATAGTAATTTCTAATCTTGTGGCTAATTTCTTAGTTCTATAAAAACAGCCTAGTCCCCAGGAAGGAAGGGGGTTTGTTTTGGGAAAGGGCAGTTATTATCTTTTTTTTTTAAGTTAAACTATAAACTAAGTTTCTCCCAAAGTTAGTTCAGCCTATACCCAGGAATGAACAAGGACTGTTGAGAGGTTAAAGG